>DWPT01003672.1:0-14114 GCA_018251895.1 Agathymus mariae mariae | reverse complement strand
CCCTAGGACACTGCATAATGGTAGTTTCAATCAATTGCAGATTTACTTTATGACCAAATCGTTTAATTGTATCATCCTTGCGGCCTCTGTAGTAAATAGTACCATTTTTATTTTCTCCAAAATCCCCTGTATCTATGAATTTCAGTGAATTTTCTTCTCCACTGCCATTTTTTCTATTCAAAACGATACATTTCCTTGTTTTACTCACTGTAACCATAAAATACTTATGAATGACAAAAAAATTCATCAAAGTTTACAATGATATATCCATATATATGTTTACAACCATTATAATCTACTTGCCTAGTATAATTTTTCCTGTATTCTTGTTGTTCTCAACAGGTTCTACAAACAATTGTGTTTCAGAAAGGCAATCACCAAGAGGTATTTCCCGATCTGTATGATTTCGTTTCAAATCCAATTCTGCAGCACAAGCCCAACAGGACATCTCAGTAACACCATATAAAGTGAATATTCTTGTTTTGTTATTTGGATCTTTTAATGTCTTTAAGCTTTTTACACCATTAAGAGGTTCTCCCCCTAGTGCTAAAATTCTTAATTTAGATTTGTTACTTAGGATTTTGTTTTTTATATCATTATTTGTTTGTTGAAAGAATCTTGATGGTGTTGTTTGCCAGAATGTCACAGAATTTTCACCATTCTCAGGAAATAAAACTTCAGCTCTCTCAGGCGCTATAAGTAGAGATGCCCCATTTGTAAAAGCTAGTAAAATTTCAATCATTGATGGGTCAAAAGTAAGTGGAGTTGAAAAATAGATAATATCTTCTTGTGATATGTCAAACATTTTAGTCAAGTCATCAATATTTGGTTGGAGGCATTGTATTGGTACTTGAATATGTTTTGGTTCTCCTGTGCTGCCAGAAGTCATTGCTATGTATGAATATTCAGAGATATAGTTATTATTTTCATGAGCACAGTAAGATCCAACATTATAGAAGTCAACAAGCAGATTAAAAACTATCACTGATTTATCTGGCTTTTTATTGAACAGTTCTTGTAATGAATTACTGTCTGTCTCTTGTATACTCATGACTACATTAAATTTTAAGCTTTTGATAATACTTTCTACTTCTTGTGTAGGATCTAAGAACATGAAAGTAGTTGAACATTTGTGAGTTCTGGAATTGAAAAAAATATAAAATTGTTATGATGAAAATAAAGACATTAAGATAAGGCAAACAGAAAATTATATTTAACAGTGTTATATTCAAAAGCACTTTGTATCGTTATAATCAATGTAATAGAACATAGAAAGAAGTTTACTATGCTAAGTGGTGGTGTTGGTTTAGACTTACGCAGCTATAACACAAGGGATTATAATGTTTCTTCTAGAGAGTAACCCAATCACGCCCTTGTGACATTTCAATTGCTGCAGGTTTTGAGATATGTATTCACAGACCCCATACAACTCAGAGTATGTATAATGCTTCCAGGTCCCATTATCATCATAAATTCGAACGGCAATGTTTGACGGGTGACGGGCACAAGCTTGTACAAACACATCATAATATCCACGTTTCGCCTTCATTTGGTTTCATATAGGTTTAAGTTATAAATTTTAAATTTGAACATCAACAAGAACATCTTCTTGTCCCAAATCTGAAATATTAGGCTATTAATGGAAATACATAATGACGCAATTTCAAAACTTTTAAATAATAAATATCTTTAGAGTCTTCAAGGAAATGTTTATTTTTTAAAATAAAACACCTTCGTGAAGATTGTCATGGCATGTTACGGAAGGTAATTAATCATTATTGTTTGATGTCAATGTCATGGTGTCATATTTTTAACTTTTTTAAGATTAGGTCGTTCAGCTTTGTTTACAATTTGGACATTGAATTGAATAAGTGATATTTGATAAGTAAATACGGATCTGTTACGTTTATTGTTATTACCGCATGTCAATAAGAATGTCAGGCACAACCAAGGAATCTGAGCATAGAGAACTATAGTAGATAATAGAGTATCATACAGAGAAATAATATTTTAGTACACTGTATTCTTTAACATTGTATAGCACAGACTAATATATTTATAACGCATCTATAAAGTGTTCTTATTCATATCATTCTATCTCATTTCTTCATCGTCACGTATGATAGCATTCGGTTCAAGTTGACTTTTTACAGCGACGATGACAAGGTAATTTTACTGAGCAATATGACAAGAAAGACGACCAGCAATGTATCAACATCATATTTTTTTATGTTAATAACCCCTAAAGCACGATCACTAAATGGTAAGTAGTTACCATTGGCCGTGCTTATTCATAACACATAGCACATTAATATAAAAAATATTTCACGGTTAACTAAAAAAAACGTAGTAGCTAGCAAGGCAGATAAAAACCACGCATGAGTATTGTCAGGATTCAACTTTCCCAGCGATCTCTAAATGGAGGGTCCGTTCGGTCTCGTTTCGCTGATATCCTTGAAGCATGTTTATAGTCTTTGTAATATATCGCCATTTATGTTTAGTATATTAACGAAATTACTGTCACGTATGTTTGGTTTAAAACAATAAAGTTGTGGAATAACACAAACTTATAATATTACTGCGTATGAATCGGGTCATTGGACAAACAAAATGGCACCTGCTCCTTGGTGATAAACGCTAAAGGAGAATCAACTTGAACTCAATGAGCTTATTGATTTCGTTGGTGAATTGACGTTGTTTTGCATGGTCGTAATGCCTCGTTATATAGTTAAAAAGTTTACCAGTTATAGGAAAAGTTACAAAAAATGATGAAATTAACTTTATTACTCGTTAAACTTATAATTTTAGTATTTAAAATATTGTTAAGGTTGCCAACAGAGATGCATAACATATCACTGCGCTGCGCTACTTACTTAAGCGACCTACAGTTAACACTTCCTCAAAACTCACTCACTCACTATACTATCAAGCGACTCCCACGTTTATTAATAGGACATAAAGTCGATGTCTAATCTATGGATTTCAAAGTTTGGCAAGCTCTTAATAAGAAAAGCGCAGAGCTTTCTTGAAACCCGAAAAGCGGCATAAGTAAAGTATTTGTTTTCGAATACGCAGCGAAATTATTTTCTACGAGAGAAATACTTGCGCTCAATGAGTGTGTGACTGTCATTGTTAACTAGATTTGGTGTGTTTAGTCTGCGGAACTCTTTTAACAGTTTCTTGTACCTTGACACGTAACAGAACGAAACTTAAGTATTATAATGAAAATGAAACTCATGAAAAACGAAAAAGGAACTATTAGATTTACTTTTGCTAGGAGTTGAGCGACACTGCATTATCTTACCGAAATAAGAATAAAATAATAATCCAAGTCACAATGGACTTATTTTAATTGATTATGTATTCGGCTACCTGAATTATAGTATACTTCTGACAAGGAAATAGCCATTTTATATTATGTATCATCAGGATACTCTACCTTTATTATTAAAACCACATTCTTTTTTAGTTGTTGTTTTAGAATAGAATGCGAAAAATACTTGTTTTAGATATTTTAATGAACCAATAAATATATTTTTTTTTTGAGAATTTTGAGAAAGTAGAATACAAATACAAGCACCATCCCGAACTATAAATTAAAGAAGATTATACAGTATATACTTCGCTGCGAAGAGATCTGTAGTCGACAGTTGTAAACAAGGTACAGGTGTTAAAATTTATGCTACTAACGTCCTACTAAGCCAGAACACATTTATCGATACTTAACGTTTATGAGTGACAGAAGCTGCGGGTTGCAATTTCTTTAAAGGTTACCACTTACTAAAATAATCATATAATAAAGGGCACAATTATCAATCTTGCCGAGAAACATCCTGGCGTACTCATGGGTGTGACAGGTGAAACAGTTTTGATTCATCCATACTGACGTAAGGGTGGTTAACCACTTTGTTTATTAATTTTGTATTTTTCTAGCGCGATCTTAATAATTAACTGAACTGAATATTAGCATCGATTTAAACTGATACGGTGCTGGATAGATGCTCAAATAGGGCAAGCCTTCTGATGTTTGCTGTTTGTTTTCTTATTTTCTAATATCATTTAATGTTTGATTAAAAATAAGATATTGCAGGCTTTACATTACATGGACATCATTGAATTATATTTTTTTAATAAACTGTGGATCTGAGGCGATAAGTTTATGACCTAATAAACTTTCAAATCATGTTTCACAAATAACACAAGTAGGGAATATTCAACTAAATCTGTTTCATATAGATTGCAAGCTGATAACGCTTTGACTGTTAAGTTATCGGATCTCTTGAAAAGCCAAACTCTTTACAGGGTCTGATATTACAAGTTTTAACATTGGTTAAAAATCTGTCACCTTTTCATGCTCATATCTTATCCCGTAATTTTATTTTGACTTTTTATCGGTACGGACACTTCCGTGCTCCTCGATGATGCCAAAAAACAGCAAGCGAACAAAATTGAAAGTTCCGAAGTATAAATTTGCCGATGTAATTTCAGATTTACATTAATAATCCCCCCGAATGGGTCTATCAGCATTCAACATATTAATATTTTTGTAAATCAAACAGGATTTTATTAACAAGTTATTTCATTTATTGACATATTAAATGTAACAAGATAATATAGTTAAAAAAAATATATTATCAAAATAGAGACAGTAATTTATGTACAACAATTGACGACACACAGATTTACTGCACGTTGACAAAACAATGAGAGCTGGAAAGGCCACATTGACGTACGTAATCGGTTAAGTAGATATTCGTACATGTTAAGGAAATTATGCAAACATCTTAATCAAGCTTTTGTTTTGACAACGTATCATGGCGTTGTTGCAGCATCGTTGATATACGGAGTATTTGAAGGAGTTCAAAACTTGAAACTCGTTTTGAGAGCACAAAATTGAGTTAGACTTAGGTACAATTAATGCGTAACAAAGAACGAAACGTAGGCCACATTATATAAAAATAATTTACTATTATAAACTCTACCAGTAGTAGTAGTAACTCTCTAGTAGTATTTATCACAATCAATTTTGAATTACTTGAAAATAGTTAAAACGAGCTCCACACAAACACAAACTATTCAAAATGCGGAAAAAAACACATCTATTTCAATAATGTTTATTTGCGGCAATGATTTAAATTACTCTTAAATGTATTCGAACTAAAAATATCACGTTTAAAACATATATAATTAAATGTGATTAAAAAATAATTTATTTACAATGAAGTACATACTCGTAGAAAGCAGTCTAGATTGCTAACAGTTTTTTTTAAATAATTACGTATCCTTTACGAAGCATTTATTTTGATGTATTCTTAAACTTCATGACATGCTAAACTTTCCAGTATTCAATGTTGCTATTAATTATTATTTATTGCATAATTTGGTAGTAGTACACACACCCGGACACAATTTTAGAATGGCCGAATCTATGATGCCAACAATAAGCATGTATGTAAAAAAAAAAGTAATATGTATCAAAGAATGTTGTAGAAGCAAATCTTTTGCCAATATAGGTTGTGGTAATGTAGTTAGTTCATAGGTGATACTCGGTGATACTAGGTCGGTTAAAGTGACGAAGATCGATTGCGTCAATCGTGCAGGTGCATTGAGAGACCAAATTAAACTTATACTTATACTTAACTTACTTACAACCTGTTGTACAACAAAATTTGTTGAGGCCTCCCTTGAGACATATAAAGCCGCCGCTTCTGGCTGTTATCAATAGATAGCAGTCGTTTGGCCATGTCAGAGTTCCATGGGTGGTGTAAGAACATTCAACACTTTGGTGAAATTTTAAATGTGTTACATAATGTTTGATTAATTAAATTATCATACTGAGTTAACACACATATTAGTGGTTTCTTAAACTAAATTGATTTTTACATCATTATAATTCTTTACGGAAACCGTTGGATCTGTAATTAAATAGAAAGAATTTATTTTATTAATCAAAATACGTGGACTCTATTAGCCCCTACAGGGGCTGGGAGAAGTGCTTCAAGCTTCTGAGCCACGTTTTTTAGTAGACCGTAATTAAACTATTACGTAGGATTCTCTAACTGGACTACGTTAGTGGATGGATGTGCCGAGGCATTGAAAGATTCTTCGTCTGATTATACAATAACAAGGTAGGGAATAACGTATTGAAGTAAGAGATTATTTTGATGATTTCTTATAGTATGTAATTGTTAATATATGTCTCTACCAAGCTACTAATCTTATAATATTAAAAGTCACTAATAGTATCTCTAAATGCATCGAGCTTTCGTTTAAAGTCAACCATTATGTAACTATTATTTCATGATGTAATAAAGCTTCAATAACAGTGTGGTGCCAAATTGGATAAGTAACATGTATTTGGTTGTAAAGAATGAAATTATTCACAGTGTTCCATGAGTTTAAAGTGCATTAATATATGAATACGAAATAATTACTCTATGAAAATGATGTCCATGGGTAGTCAGCCTTTCAGGCTTATATAATATTACGATGTTTTCTTTTGTTTATGTGGGACACGAGTTTCGAAATATACAGCCTGTAATTAACGTACAATACTGTACTATGTATGTATTAAATAATTTATGGATATGAAAATAAAATACTTTGAAACTTATTGTATGTAAAATTGCAAGACCAATCTGGATGTTAAATTATCGGTTATTTTTCTGAAATTTAAGAATTCACAATTATTGCACAAAACAATAAACGTACTATTAACCATCAAATATCATATTTTTTTTAACTATTAAAATTTTAAGAATGAAAAGATTTTTTTTTTATTACGTAAAGTAGCAAGACAAATTTTATAAGGTTAGATAAGAACGTCCGGACCTGAATTAAGTGCAGCTGTAGCATCTGTGCAAAAGAGGTCTCTAATGTACAGATAAACATTGCGCAAAGGCTCTGCGGCGGTGCTGACCTAAAACGTATTCGGCAAATGAACGGGCCCAATCAATTAGGGGCGGTCAGCGATCCGCCGGGAAGGAGGGCAGGCAGCGCGCGCGCTCTCCGTGGAAACTCGGGAAAATGGTAACGGGGGGGCGCGGGTCGTGCGGTGACGGGGCACGGGGGAGGGCGAGGAGGGGGGGTTCGAGGGTGCGTGCGGCGCGCGTGCATCGATCGCGCGGGGCGGCTCGCTCCGCCGCTCAGTCCGCCGGGGCGGCCGGCGAGAGCGCACGTGTGATGCGCTGTCGCTGATATGGCCGGCGCTCGGGCGCTCGTAGCCGCCTGCTGCTGCTGGTGGTGGCTGTCAAACGCGGCCGGTAAGTACCACATTGAACGTTACATCGACGACGGACCTTATAATTTTACTATCGACATCGATCAGCTGATCCCTCGTGTCTCTGACGACTCTGAATTTTGACGATTTTCAACGTACGTGTGTGTTTCTTGTACGTCTTGTAAGAAGGACTACCGTAATCGTCACGGGGTGCGTCCGATCAGCTGGTCTCTGTATTATTAGTTACGACTTAAATGCTTTTCCTTCAATTTCGTTATAATATTTTTTCTTGTTACGTGGTAAACGGACCTGGTGCTTGATGTATCTGCTATCAATCTCCATGCATAAGGAGTCTTCGAGATATAAATTATCAGTAAAAGTTTACTGCATTTTTAAATTATACTTTGTGTTAGTGATACTTGAATCTTCAATAAACGAACACTATAAAAATAGCATTTCATAATAAATTATAAGTTTTGTGTTCCCCAAAAAATCCACAACGTTATTTAGGTAGCCGCAAAATGCATGTGTCAAGTGAGACAGTGAAGTAAAAGTCCATTGTCGACGTTACCGCATGCAGTTCAAGGGGTCATCACCGACCGTCACAGTGGGCCTAGAGCGTCCTTGCCGCGACCACTAGTGGCTAAACAAACCTTGCTAGATATTACGTCATACGGCGGCAATAAAATGACACATCTGCGTAAATATTGATCACAATCACGCCACTATGCCGCGAGGAAGTAGGATTAAGTGCAAGCGTGCATCGTAACACCTGCCCAAGTACATGGACGTTAAGAATTTCAATAACAAACATCATGTTTTATTATAACCGTTTACAAACTGCGCGGCTTATTTGGAAACTGCAAATCCTAGTCTTATTTCAATCAATTTTGATTGAGTCAATTTTGATTAATAGAGAACTTTATATTACTTCAATTGTAACCCTTAATCTAATATTATAAATTATTTCTTATAATTTCCTTACCGGTGAACACGTTTCCGTGCATGTATTATATCAGATACAGTATAGCCCTTAAGTATTAAGGTGGACATGCATACAGATTTTTGAATGGGCTTATCTTATCGTAATGTCGCCTGATACTTATTGGTTTAGATTTGTAGTAAACGCTTTGGAGTACGATAAATACATTTACACTGTATGTTCTGACACAATAGTTTTGTAGGTGGTGTACGTAAACAGACAAAATATATATTATTTGTTCATTAACTATTGTACGTTATATGTGAATCAGGTGAGAGTATCAAAGACGTTTTAATCTCAATAAATTATTATTATATTTTATTGAATAATGACTTGATCAATAAAAACCATGGGAAATGGGTGATATATAATTATGCTAATAATACAAAACCCTGACCCTCCCAAAAGACATCAACGCGCTTACTTAACGCAGAGGTCTAAAGTTGAGGTTAAGTTATAAACATTTAAAAATCAAATTACTTACCATAAAAGTATATAAAGAAAATAACTGCATTGTAAAAATTACTATTTTGACATATATTATGATATATTTTTTAAGACAAGTGTTCACATTAATGTTTTGGCGCTTGGAATATTTCGTGAAAATTGAGTCGAATTTTCGCCAGAAAATTTACGCTGAATTTCTTGAGGATAATATAAAATTACTAACACACGTAAATGTAAATAAATCAAGCGGTTAAAAAAGTACCGACTAACTTAATTCAGATAGTTAGTTAGTTTAGAATTTAGAAGGTAGAGGAAAGCTAGAAATACTATTGGATCGATATTGCAGAGGTATCAAAGTAGAACATCTACCGGAAAAGGAAAAGGCTGTCATTTGTCAAACCGAGCGGGCCGATGACCTACCGGATTTACATTTGGTAAAAGCTGCTCCCACTAATCCAGTTTGCAATGGAATTGAAAAATAATAAAGGTTGTTCAATATACCCGAATATGTTGTTGATAAACATAACAATGTAAGAGCCAAGACACCTGATCTACAGTCTGTCTATGAGGGTGTCTCTCTCTACCTTTGTTTTATGCTGCAATCTGATTTAATACACTAATCCTACCAAGTGCACGGCTGCCCAATGGTTCACAAAATGTATTTCACGGTATGTTTACACATGAGAATATCTTATACTTCTTATATTAAGAAGAAGATCGAAAAAAGTTGAATGGACTATTTGAAAGATGACATGGTTAGAAACTAATGACTGTTGAGATAAATGATAGGGTTGAACTGAATAAATAGATGACGTCTCGATTCCAAAATATGTGATAAGGGAAAACGAAAATCTTCTTTTAGTCTTCCTCATCCGTATTACCCGTTCGTATATATCTAAGCTTCTGCGACCAACATTAAATTTAACTTTATTTTATGGTTGGACCGTCAAATTGTTGCAGGTATAAGTGAGAAACTACATGAACCGGTTATTTGATTGTTATGGAAATTGCAAATAAGTAACTCAACTTTCAAATGCCATTGTAACACTTGGAACAGTTACAGGAAAACTCAAGGTCCTGTGTGTCGTCGCTTACAGATATTAGAATATTGCTGTTATAGATGATTTACTTGAACGCTTCATTGATATATTTCTCTGCATCTTGGACTCTCTCGTCTTGAAAGGCATCATTGCTCGAAAATTAGCATTATTTTGTGAAGAAAATTAACTTCTGCATTGGAATTAACTTTGGCATTGATGTAGTTATATTTTATTGGGATGATAAAGAAAAAGACCTACATATATAAGATCGAGGTGCACTACAATTTTTATCCGTTTCAATGTGGGGTGTGGGACTGCCATGCGTTGGGGCTATGATGAGATATATGAATTTACTACATCGTGTAATCTTCTAAACATGGAAGAAATTATTATGAATTCTTTTAACTTATGAAGTATTTTTGGATTCGGATTATATAAGGTATATCAATAAAGAATAAATAAATATTGATATTGCAAATGGAATGTAAATAGTTTCGATATTAGCAACTAACTCGTTTACTAATACCAAATTTTGAAGTAAATAATAAAAACGCTAAAAGGATCTTTTAAAATACTTGCTATTATTATTGTACAAAATTGAGCAAGTTGTCGCTACCGTCGCTGGTCATTCAATTAGTCATTCAATCACTAATCATTTTGTGTTTATAGAAATGAGGTAAGATGAGCATAAAAAAACTTATCTATTCGGAGAGATGTCGCAATATCCACATGGTGTATTTCATGCAGCAATGTGCGACTTGTTTTGTAGTACGTGACTATTTATCGACATTTCGTATTTTCTGTCCACCAGAATCCAGATTTGGGAATACGAATAAAAATTCTGAGATTCATTTTCACACCGCTTAAATATATACGCGTAATTGACCAAGAGGAAACATGTCTTAAATTCAGTGACGCACCGAGGCGACATTAATTACAGTGTACTATAAGTTTAAGAATATCAGAAACGAATAGTGAGATAAATTTGTGAAGCTAATTTTAAATACAAATGATCGCGAATGCTTTGACTGGACAGAGCTTTTTTCTGATCGCCGAAAGCCACAAACTGCAGTAAGAGTCTCGTCAACGAGCATTACATCACTAATAATTAAACTATATATTTTATTATTCCATGCAGTGTCTCTTGGCAGACTCGACCTAGACGGCCGCGTGTCGCATCATAAATCTCAAATATCTTGCAAACATTTTCGCATGAACGTCTCGTTATTTGATCATAAATATAGAAGTAAGTGATTATTAAATAAAATGGAATGCTGCTCTTGAAAAGATCAATATCAAAAGATCAAGGGAAGAGATGTGATTCTTCGAACTCATAACATTTTTAATTTTGGAATTGTGAACGATCGAACAACGAGGCAGTCTCCTAACCGTTCCGGTTACTATGCAGATTTCGACCTTATTCCCTAGTCGCGACTGTAAGAAATGTGAATGTTGAATTCATGATACAGTCGATTAATAATATTAAAATGTCTTACGAGCCTGGCGAGGTGCCAAACCTCACCTGCAAGTGGTGATGTTGACCAGCGGTCGGAGCTTTGGCGAATTTCCCACCTTGACTTTTTAGTTGAGCAGACGTCTCACACGTGCATAGAGTACACTTATTCCAAATGTAATGCTGATAAATTTTCCTGGACGTCTAATTTGTCATTATTGATTTTAAATAAGGCGTCTTTCCGTAAGTTGCCATTGTATCAAAACTTTCTTCAAAACACACCCGATACATAGATATATTTATAAATTATTTAAGACAAAAATAGATTAGCGTGAAAATAAACGCTGCTAGAGACTACCTAATTTGGGCTGGAATTCCGATTCGAATTTTATCTGATAAAATACTACATAGAAAGTCTAAGGAACTATTAAAAACAATTCATTAAGAAATTGTTAACATTATACTGCGCAAAGAAATTGTGCAATAAATATAAGCAAATGCGGGTTATGTCATTAATCATGTAAGACGGTTAATTTCTTCTGTAGTTCATTTGTAGGCAATTTTAACAAGTGGAGCTTTCGTAGACGCTTACGTTCGCCCGCCTTACGTAAGCTGCCTACGTTTTGCCGCATTGAATTTTTATCGCCGCGCCTACCGCCCGTCGCATCCGAATTTCATATTCTATTAGCCGTTTTATCAGAAAATATTGGCTGTTCAGAGAAATTTACTGAAGAAAATGTTAAGAAAAATGTAATTATTATTCGACTACATTGCTTTTTTACTTTTCCTTGCGCCTTGCGTGACCTATCTCGATGTCGAACACGGACTCGGGAGACATGAAATTATTTTGGTGACATACAATATGCTGAGGTTTTTATCGTAGTTTATAGCATTTAATTCGCATTTCCTAAAAACATCAATTTTTGATGAGGTTTTTGGCTTTCTTAATATATACATAAACTACTCTAGTTTCTTAGACCGCAACATATATTTTTTACAGCTATGTATATGTCCTTAAAATATGATATATACATATATGCACATGTTTATTAAAATTGTCCCATCGGCAATTTAAAAGTCCGTGTAGTCTGCTGCGGTCCGTTCTAAAATATTTTGGGAACGTTTTGTAAAGCATGGCACTGCGTGTGGAACTACCTGCACAATGGTTTGTTCGCGTGAGGCCAACTTTCTTACGATTCCAATTGTCATATAAAAAAAAATATTCCAGAAATAACTTCTAAGCTTATTCAGTTAAACATTTATGTACTATTAGTGATTCACCATATAATTGAAACATAAAAATTACAGTTTTGTTTATTTTAGATAAAGATTTAGGTGTACAGCACTTATGGATCGTCAACACTGAGAAGATCCAGACTGCAATACAGAAATAGTATTTGCTTGACATCCATAATAACCTTCCAAAACAACAGATGTTAAACGTCGAGAATAAGGTGAGTTAGATGGTTTCGCTAGTTCAATTATTAAAATCTTTACAAAAATAGGTATAACTTTATTTACTACCTTCTTAACAAAACTTCCATACTGATTTCTATTTAATGTTCAATAGACCAAATCTACATACTAGGATACAATGTCTGCGTAATAACGACCCTTAATACAAAAATATATCATCTAGTCATGTCTATTGCTTTTCGAATCGTCCACAGACGAGTCCACGTCTCTAAACTTAAAATATAAAATCAGTTCTTTTGTTGCTGTGATTTCCTTTTATTTTATTTTATCTTACCAAGTATATACTAAGGACCTAACTTCATTGAACTGAAGCTGCTATTCTATGTAACTAACCGATATAGTTCTATACAGAATTTTATTATTTTTTATGAAATTAAACATCGATTATCTTTTGCAACGATTAATCGAAACACTATTTCATTGATATAAATAATTACTTCTTTTTTACATCTATTATGACTCGAAATATTTTCTTATTATCCTTTACGACTATCGTAAAGGTATTTAAGTGTAGGATTGTAAACCATCAAAATTCTACTGCCGACCACAAAACGCTATTTTACTCATAGTACCGTAGTGAACTAACTTTTCTAGTGTGGATCGATACTTACAATAAAACTAGACGCTGTATAAACTTCGTCCAAAGGTAAATTTGAACAGTGGAATTATAAAGACGGTCAAAGATCTTTCACTTATATTGGCAGCACGTACTACAGAGCTCATAAGTTGCATCTCAAAGGTTCATTATTCAAGATAAATCAAAGTGAAGTTGAAAATTTTCAAAGAAGAGCATAAGTTTACAAAAAATAAAATTACATGGAAAAAGTTCAAAATTGGAACAAGTACATGGTCGTAACGCAATGACGTCTGTCATAAATGAGTTTATCAGAGTTTATGCTTAATTATGTCGAATACTGTTGTATTTTCCATTAGTGCAGCCAAAATCTTATGCAATTGCGAAATAACAAAAAACACGTTACAATGTCGAGTATTAAATATCGATGTAGAGTGGAGTCGCGTGTCAATATGTCAACTGTCAATAGATCGATAGCGGGTACGAGTGCCTATGAGTACCTACTTATTGTAGACGAGTATATTGTTTGCGTTTATTTGTTTCAACAAGCTTCGACAGCTAGTTTCTACGACTAGTGCGTTCTCGGAAAATGTTTGACTGGAAAAAATAAACCCTCAGTTATTACATTCCGATGTTTACGAGCACGACAGGAAATTCATTTTTTTTATTTTCCTTCGATATTAGTTGTTATTTGTTATCTTTATTGCGCTAAGATTTAAAAAAAAATCGATTAGTCAATCTTGGGTGCTAAAAAGATTGGCATTTATGAACAGATGTAAAATCTTTGCATACTAAGCCAAATCCATTTTTTAATCATGGCACCAATCCTAAATGTACATTTTTATATTAAACTAAACTAAACTACTTCAAAAATTATGGTAATATATGAGTATATATATATATATATATATATATATATATAT
>DWPT01003671.1:0-14114 GCA_018251895.1 Agathymus mariae mariae | reverse complement strand
TAAATATGGTAACTGTTGAATACATGGTAAGTAGATATTTGCAGTTCTTTATTGAACTGTTTTGTAGTTATAGAATCATATTAAAAAAAAACCAATAGCCCAGTTGTTAGTGACTCTGCCAGCCAAACACATTATTTTGATTCTAAGCAGGGGTTATTATTTACTTACTGATCAATGTTTGTTTCAAGCTTGCTTCGTGTTCCTTCCTTGTTTTGAAAGTGCTGTTTTGGTTCTGCAGAAAAACCGTAAGCAGATTCCATGCTACTGGGAGAACCAACCAGGCGGTTGTCGTAAGAAGCATTGCCCCTTTATGCATAAGAATCCTGATGCACGTACCGATGGCATCGCGCCCAGCCAGCCGGCGCCAATACCCAATGTACGTTTTTTTAGAATACTGACCATTATCTTATAAGATAGAAAATTAGTCCAATGTAAGTTTTGACAAACTGTAAATATTTCACAGCTTTTGCATATTATAATTTATGATAATTACTTCTTACAACAGTAAAATAACCCAGCAAATACTTGGAAGACTTCTATAATGTTTCATTATTTATTGAGTTTATTGATGAGTTTGTTTATTCATTATGAGTTTAGACTAATCAACAATGGACTATGATATGTGTATCATTGTTCTTAGGCAATCGCCGCTAACCCCATGGCCGAGCCTGCAGTGGAACAGCCTATGCCTTCCGGGGTACCCACAGCTGTGCCCGCCCCGGCCACTGTTCCTCTGCTGTGGCAGCAGCAGCGCCAAGGTAGTTGTAATTTATCTAATTCATTATTTTGTTTTTTCTAAATTCTGTCATAAATTTATTTATATATAAATAACTATATATATATATATAAATGAACTATTCCCAATGAATCCTGATTCATAAGTGGTTGATTTATTACAGGGCTCTAGCTCTGATTAAGGTTAGATGAAGATGTCCATGGGTTATATTGATATATGTATATACTTCTTTGTCTTATTGAAAATAGGATAAAATTGAAATGGTTTCTTTATTCCAGTGGTGCTGGACAGTGCGATACTAGGCGTGTTACCAGCTTCCAGCGAGCTGCTAGGTGCTCGTCGGGTGCTTCCTCACGCGCCTCACTCTCACGCCCACTCCCATGCTCATCCCCACGCCCACTCGCACGCCCACGAAGCACCCGCGAGCCCTTATGCCCCGCTGCCCGTAGATCCGCTCGTTGTCAACTTCGAGGAAGGTATGCGACTCTACTGAAACTATATGCAGTAAGCCCCCCTCACACGTTTTGAGACGAAGGAGCGCTTTTGATCACGTGAGTTGCATGTCAGAATGAAGAATTGTAATGGATATATTTGAACCTTGACTGAGAATGAGAGATGAACTCCAGCAATTTACATTATGCTAACTTGGTGTGTCGGACAATTTTAGTCTATCACATTAACTGTACTTCAAATACATTAAAAAGATTATGGAGTAATTAAATAAATATAAAGTATATTAAATATAACTATAAGTGAATGTAACTTTTGTGATCAACTGATATAATTTTTTTTTTGTAAAATGCCCCCAATGCAAAACCTTTTAACTTTTAAGCTAGTTGTATTGTTAATTGCTGGATGAGTTTTAGTACTGTACATTTTCGTTCACTATCCAAAATTATTGGGTTAGTATAGTATAGTATAGTATGGTTTACCTATATAGCTATGTAACTGGACCGATATGTAGAAATTATTCGTTTTTAATAAGTTTTATAGCAATACTAAAAATAGGCATAGAAGCACTACTTAACTACAATAAAAATAGTTTTTGACATTTTGTAAAATCGAACTTAACGAAGATTAACTAAGAGTATAGGTCAAGTGTGAAATGCGACATGCAACCTGGTGTCTTCAGTAATGATGTTCGATGGTGTTTAGCAACTCCGCTTGTATTTTGATAAGTTTGATAGGATATGCATACGCAATAGTTTGATAAGGGCACGATTAGTTTACGTCATGACATCAAAGTAATGGATATTAAAAGAACATATTTGTATTTAATATTCAATAGAATGTTATGGATTGGACAGATAAAATTGTATTATAGCCGTATATTACTGAAGATACTGATTGGTGTTCAAAGCGTATTTAGGCATAATATAATATATATTAGTACATTATTAATAAAATGATACCATAGGCTCATATGAGAGAACTTGAAGAATAAAAACCAGTTTTATATAGTTATAGAAGGACTCCAAAAAGAAATAAGAAGACTTAAAAGGTTTCATAAATTATGCCTAAATTATTGCATGATAACCAACTAGCAAACGAGGTTAATCTCGGTTCGTTTGACGGGGGCTTAATGTACTAAGTTCACTCGGGACTTGACTATAAAAACTGCAATGTGTTAGTGAGTCGTCCGGTGCAACGTATTAAGGAGACGGTTAGATCCATTAACACGTTCGCTTCCAACGAGATCATTTAACGTATGATTAGACACCGATATGAAAAAAGATACGAGGATGTTAAGGAGTTTTCAGCGTATTTAACATGAGGCTTGCACACTGTCCACCGTGTCACCGTGTGTTGCGTCAGCGCAGCCGGATCGGAGTGGGCGGACGCGTGTTTGACGTCGCACGGATTCAAGGAAGTTGTGTCGACGTCGAACTGCTGAGAACTCCGAAACGACGCTAGGGTTAAGATTACTATTTAAAACGTTTTCAACGCTCACTTAATCTTTATACTAGTAACACTCCGCTTTAGGTAATATGAATTTATGCTCGGTGTGTTGGCACTCACGAATTAAATTCTGTCTTTGGTGCTCGAACCGAGCGTCGGTTGTGTGAGGTAGATCGCTCTCTTGGTGTCGTCGGAGTTGGACGATTGAGCGATACCACTCACGTATGTTACTCAATACGGAGCTAGTTCACAGACAGAGTTTAATCCACGTATTATTAATAAAGTGCCAATAAATGTTTAACTTATAACAAAAACACTCACATTGAATATGTTATTGTAGTTATAATTTAGATGTATTATTTATTTTATTGTATTATGTTATTATAACGATTGGTCAAGGAAGGGTTTAATCGCTCGCGGATTGGGATTTGTAATTCGCATAATGGAGTTTTGATTTTGTAATAATAAAAAAAAAAGTTTATTTTGTCATCCCTTTCTGCTGCGTGGTGGGATTTGTCGACCGCAAATACTCTATTTTGAAATTTAAATATGAATAGTTAGTTGTTATATCGCTCGTTGCGGATGTCAAAAGTGTTCGATTATTAATTATGGCAAGTTATTTATGATCTAAGAATATTATGAAAGGTGTAATGGTGGTTTGTTATCGTGACAGCCCGCGTTAGGTTAAGATTATCGACGGTGGAGCTGGATACCGCGGCCGGTGGGTGGTCGTTTTAAGGTGAGAACAAAGTATTGACAATTAACTTAAGTAACATTAAGTATTCTTATTCATCATGCGGCCACTCGACGTTTTCAAATATTTTAAAGAGATCACTAAACTGTTTATGTTGCTCGATGACTGTACGGTGTGTACGTTCACCTTTTGAACGTGCGAACTCGGGGTTGTAATATTGTTCTAATGTAGAAAATTTGCGGTCGACGTTTATATATGAATATGAAATAGATTGTGTTTTCTGACGGTAGTCAATTATACATTGTAGTATTTATTGTGGCATATTGAAATGATTTTTACGTTATTAATGGAAAGTGAATCCGTTGAATTGTTAACAGGAGAGATGGTTATTATTTTATCATATAAATATTATTGAGCTGCGTGAAGGAGCAGCGTTTTGTTTATTCTGAACCGGAGCGAGTTTGAATGTTTTCTTTTTATGTAGTGATAAACATTTTAAATCGACGTCTCTGATCGTGACGCGGTACGATCGAGAGGCGGGGTCGTTATTTTTGTATGTGCAATAAAGGGAACGTTCGTTCGTCTCTTTCATATCTTAGCTAATTAGACTCGTGTATCGCTTTTCATTTACGTGTACCTACATTATATATAACGATGTAATATGTCACCGGTTGGCGGTCGGTCAGTCAGTCGAGTTTAAAATCGGCACCCCGATGGCGTCGCCGACCGATTGATTCGATTTGATTCGATTCGCATATTGTGCTAGTTTTGAATGGACGCTGGTGTAATCCCGTCTATAATAGAGAAGTACATAGGTAATGTTAGGTTAAATAATATATTAAAATACAAAAAAAAATATATATACACGAATATTGTAACTCATTAACATAGGCGAAGAAGAAAAAAAAAGAAAAAAAAAAGAAGCTTTATGCCTTTAAATTGTTTGTATGTTAGTACGTAGTGTTACGGGGCTTTAGCGGTTTATAAAGGTACCCACTGCTACTGGCCCCCATCTTGTATTTCGCACCGTGAGCGTTAATTAGATGTAATGGAATAAATAAATAAATCTTAGAGATGCACACAGGGAGCACAGAAGTTTAAAGTACTCACGATTGTTTACTAAGAATTAAGATTAGACGTTGTGGAGAAGGTTCGGACTCAGTGCAGCTTAGAGTAGGTGTACGTCCGGCAGGGGACTGCCAGGGGCGCGATGATGAAGATGATTAAAAGAACCATAAATTTTTAATTAGTGGATTATATAGGAGGAAATGTATCGTTTTGCAGTATCGTCAGTGACCGCAGCTTGGTTATTTTTGTTACTGGTTGGTTGTGATCCAGTCTAGTAACCATTCTTCTAACCAAACTAAATCCTCATTAGTTCTACGATAGGGAAGTTTTTTCAAGTCCGGAGAGGGACTTTAAACTTTTCAATATTTATATTAAAGTCACCATACTTATGTTATGTGTTCTGGTGTAAATTATAAAAATGTTGTAAACATACGTTATTAATTTTATATGCATAAAAGAAAAATACTCTGTGACTCAACGTTTACAGAATGCAAAATGTACAGTAGGAAAGATTTTATACTATTCTTACTCATTTCAAGTTAGTTGATTATGTCACAATAAAAAACATGATAAACCATTTACAATTTTAACCTAGATTATAATAATATGAAAATTAATGACTCGATAATTAACTGTTTTATAAACGTGGATAAATCTTTGCGCGCTCCAGACAATGCACGGTTGCATCTCGTTGTTCTCTGTATGCGAACGTTACACTGTGCCGATGCGACATGTCCGAACGGGCCGCTGTGCTCCCGGTGTGCGGTAAATTTTTCGTGCTTAAGATCGTATTACCAACTTAAATGAGTCGTCGTATGTACTGTGTTGTAATAATTATGATAAGATGCAGCAAGCGATCGCATCGCTACCTTTTGGTAATAACTGGTGATGCTTCCGTGAACCGAAATAAACTGGTAGCACTTTGAGTAGCGTGTTTATGTAATATATATAAATATATATATAATTTTGATTCCGGGACGAACTATTTCATTTTTATATTTTTGCACTGAGAGTAAAGTTCCTATAATATAACAGAAATGTCTGCAAAATAAAAGAAATATGTACTGCCGAACTGGAATTTTAAACAGGAATGGATTAATTTCAAATATGTTTAGGGTCCATGTACGCCTAGTCATTATGTTATGTATGAAGGTAATTTACGATATTTAAAAGTAATCAAACGAAAAATAGTTTCGATCGGTGGGGGGTTAGTTTAGGAGTGTGGAAATGAATTTTATATAATTTTTAATATGCAAATAAATATATGTACGGAGACTATGTTTCAATGACGTCCTGACTCGGAGTTGGAATGTGAATTGTACGTACAGCACGTACAGCGCGTACAGCAGTGCGTACAGAACGTAATGTCGTTAGTACAAACGGGCTAGTTTCGTTCGTGGGCAGCTTGGAGATATATTGATTTCGCTCGTACCTGTAGAGACGTTTAATATTTTATGTGTTTATTAACAGATATTTATGTCTAGATTATACTTTAATTAAATTATACACGTATGTATTTATTACCTGTGTTATTATTATACACATTAAGGAAATGGGCGATTTATAGATGTAATACTAGACTCTTTCATTTTTATAATATTTTTTTATTTATAAAGGAGAAAGTGACTTTCTATTCGATCGGATTTTCTCGCTGTTTTCTTGATGTGTTGTAATGTGATTTCTGTCATCACAAAACTATATCCTTACAGACTGAGACAATTTGAACCATTGTCGATGAGGAACCGTTTCAAGATCTGATCCTTTATACTTTTGATATGAAATAAATGTAATCTGTTCAACAAGACCTGAGTAGAATGTTGTATTACCAAACCGCCGTCAGTCGGCCTGTAAGGATGTACAGTACAGGAGCATAATGTGTTTCGGTACACTTTTTTTTTATATTGAATTTGTTGTGTTAATTGATAGTGAACGTCGAGTCTGATTAAGACTTGTTTTATTTATTGTTTGAGAACAGGGCGAATTGTCGACAGCGGCGCCCTCTCAGTTTAGAACATGCCAAATTATATTGTCTACTTAACGGTACAATTGGGCATTTTAACGCGGATTGATGCTGTGTTTATCGGTTTTTTTTATATACAGTTTGTAAGCCAGCACGATACTCGAGTCTCGACCGACTCGAGTGAGGAAATTGTATGTGAACGTAATCTAAGGATACTTAGGGGGTGAAAGGTTTAGTGTTTTTGATACTTAAAATTAATTCCATCTCATTACGAAGAAGGAAAAAATAGTCAGTATTCAAAATGGGAACGAGCGACGGCGTGACGTAGGTAGGTGTAGGTCGCGAACGCCGTGAGCGATCGGGGAATTCTGACCGGGTTAGGTTTTGCTTTCACTAAAATTGTAACATTAACATCCAGTAACTTGGACTGCGCAGTTCCACGCGTCGGCTTGTACGGGGTTGTTGTTATGTTATTGTTAGTATTATGGTTGTATAAGAGGTCCGTTTCGTTTAATGTTCAGTGCGGCGTGTCCAAGAGAATTGTTTCAAGCTAATTACGATTGGAACCGACGCACGCGACCCGGTGTCCGAACAGATTGTATTCGGCTTTGTTTTTAATCGAGTTGTGTTTCATTCATCAACGAGCAAATAAAAATGTTTCGTAATATGATTTTTGTAATTATTTTTGACCGCCCACCCCGAAGTCGCTTTCAGATATTGCCTTTACGAGAACACACCACGTCTGTCGTGTCGGGTCGCATCAAATTTAATTACAAAATCATTGATCGATGTTTTCGATTCGACTAAAGCGATCGATTGGTGTGTTCTTGCAGAGTCTGATAATGAGAGCGCGCCCTCCTCGACGCCCACTAAGGCGGTGTCTCCCGACGACGCTTTGCGTAACGCTCGCACCAAGTCGCAGGAGCTCCTGCTGTTAGAGAAGATACAGGCCGAAGCCGCCGCCTTCTACAGCTACGACGCGCTCCCCCTACCGGCCGAACCGCCCAAGGAACGGAAGATCGTCAGGTCGAACTTAAACACGAAATACGAAAGGCTGTCCCTGGACGAGATCGCAGGCAAGAAACAGGCCGGGGAGAGACGAAGTTCCTTAGACTTTAAAGTACTGTCCCTGGACGAAATAAGAGCCAGGAAGAAGGGTCCCGACACAATAATACCGATGAAACCGATAACCCTCAACCTGAGCCGGAAAAGAAAACTCTCCACACACGAGACGGTGACCACCTCAGGGAATAAAATTATAAAAGTGGTCAGGAGTAATTCTATAGTTTATAAGAAGCTTGATCACAACGCCCCCGCGCAGCCGAGCCCCGTGAAGGTAGATCAGAGAAGGCTCGATGAGATGAATAGCAGAAATCGCTCACTATCGGAGCAGAGCGACTTGTACGAGATGCAAGAGGACGAGTTGGTGGACAACTGTTACGAGTTCAAAAGAATTAAAATAACCGAACAGACGTCGAAGCCCAGGCTCATTAGGAATAGACTAAAAAATCCGTCTACTAGCGAATGCAGGGAAGACGAAACCGACGCGAACGGTAAGGTTGATAACGATTCGGATACTGAGGTACAATTCGTAGGCGTAGAGATATCCGACAAGTGCGGTACCTTCGATATGGAAACGGAGGTCATAGACGTGGATACGGCAAAGTTTGCCGAGCCGGTGGATGTCGTCGATTTGTGTGAAGACCCGGACGACGGTGAAATCACAGTGTCCGATCTGGACTTGGATCTAGTTAAAAACGTGCCGGACGTAGTGGCCAGCTGTCGTAAGACTTGTCTGCGGGCCGATAGCTCGGAGAAGGACGTTCTCAATGATATCGATGCACTGTTGAACGACGACTTATGATCCACGTGTGATTGTCGCATTATAATACTTTGGAGACGACACTGCTGCGTCGGTGCTTTTTAAAAAAATTGTATTGTTGGACTATACAAATTGTATAAGATTGAGATTTTGACCGGTGTATACTCAGCTGAAATATTTTCATGTCTACACTGTTTGTAGCATTTGATTTTTGTCTATTTATATTTTAAGGTTTAATTGACGAATGTTATAATTGAACGGTTCCATTTTTTTATCAATCTCAAATTTCCTATTGGAGTTTCGGGTGCATGACACGCCTGCTGTTGTACAATTATTCGTTATACATATTAAATATTTTATTACGAAGTTAAGTAGGTAATATTTTAAGAATTCGATACCAAATGTATGTAATGAATGTTTGAGATTTATTTAAAATAGATTCTTTGAGATTTATTTTGGGAATTTGGGAGAAGTAAACGAACACTGCCCTTTGAGTCTTGTAAATATAAATACACTATTTACTTGATTATCTAATTAAAAAGTAAATAGAATTTTTTATGGGGAAAATGATGAAAATTATATCTGACATAGAGCAATAATAAGTTTTAAATATAAATAAAAAATGTAGATAAAGTATAGGTTTGCAACAAGTGCAGGACCCATGTAAATGCAATTTGTGTATAAATGTAGTTTGTTTTTATGTTAAGTGTAGGTTTTTGTGTGTTTGTTTGTTTGTTTGGTGACAGAATATTCTGAATTTTAAATATTTGATTGTACAGCTTGCAGATAAAATCTTATCGGCAGTACAAAACCTATAGATATTCATATTATACCAAGTTATATAAATATGTATTAGTATGAAAAATAGAATTATACAGTTTGAAGCGGTAATTAAAATTATTATTAACGTACAAATTAAGAAACTCGTACTGTGTGGCCTTTTAAATGAATTTATTTTGAATTGAAGTTTCTACTTACCCGCGTTTAGATTGAAGGCTACATGAATCGAACTAGAACAGTAGAATGTTGGAAAGCTTTAATTAAAGTTAATTTGTAAATAATATGTTATTTTATTACACAAGCTGCACTAAACAGTGATGGAAAGTTGCAAAAAGGAGAAATATTGTTTCTCTCTATCGTCTGTTATGTTGTATGTAAACGGAACACGAGGAAGGCGATTACAATTGTTTTCAAAAATGTGATGGATCGATAGGACAATGTTTTGTCTAATAATGCAAAGGGAATGCTCGTTGTGATGATGACATGTGTGGGATATTAGAAATTGTGGCTAAACTATCAAATTGAATTTGAAATAGATATAATTGTTTGACAAGCTGGACCTGAAGTAATGGTTTTACTTGTTGGCTGACATCAAGCAAGTATATGATTTCTTGTGATGTTAAACACGTTTTCCAGTGATATTAAAAAAAACTCAAGTCTTGATCCAAAAATGTGTTTATTGTATTTATATAATGCAATTATTAAAAAGTATTCATCGACATCACACAAGTATTCACAATTTTATAAGTAAGTACCTATACATTTTACAGCTAATATTAATAAATTCGAAATGAATACCCTAAATAATTGAAATTCAGTTTCAGTGATGTGGTACTTAAAATTTTCTATTACGGATTCAAGCGGGAAACGTATTTTTTAAATCCGTCTAAGCTTTTTGTATCCGCCGCCCACGTCGGATTTAAATAAAGGATAAAAATCACCGGTGCTGAGTTGCTAATAACTTTGTAACAACGTCTACAGTGAATGTAAATTTACATGTACCTCCCTAAAATGTGCTTCGTGAACAAACAAACATCAAATTATATACAATTACACTTATTAAGCCCTGTTTAGGTATATGTATAAAAACTAACTTTACACGTCTTATAGGGAATAGCGGTTACAATGAAAAAGTGACGCGGATACCGGGTATCTCTGTTGATACCGAACAGAACTCGCCGAGCCCGCTAAGCACGTTACTCTAACAACATTTACAACAAATATACACATTTTTATCTAATCTACCTACCTAACTACACTACGTCATAAAATAAACTTATATTAAAATATTAGATTATTTCATTCAAACTGCGCATCTGAAGCATGGTTAGATTATAATTAATTATATGCGAATATAATTAATAAAATAGTACACCTGATAGTAGTTGTATATTTTTTAATTAAAAATGTTTTAATACAGCGAAGTAAATATACCAACATTTAATTTAAAAAATGTGTATTTTTACGCATTCGATACGAATGTGTGAATGAAATAGTCTAATTTACAATAAATACAATTTGAGCCTATTTTTGTGCTCAACAGTTGTGATTTGTGGCAGCTACTGGATATGTCGATTCTTTATACTATTCGGTAAATGATGGATAATACACAAATAACATGGATAACACACAAACTTACTTGCACAAATAAAACTTAACTACTTAATAAACTTGGCTCAACATTTCAGTTATGATTTTTTGTCGGTTTGTTTCATTCGATAATATTGACTAATAAGCGTTAATCGCTCGTTGCCCACGTGGCCCACGTCTGAAATAAACATTACACTTAATATAGAATTCACTTTGAGTCACGTATTCCTTGATTTAATGTCGCTTTCTTATAAAAGCACCATATAACATTCACATCTACATGGAAAATAAACCTATGGTTACAGTTCAAATATACAACACTAATGATAATTTTTCAGAAGGTATTTAATAATTCAATTGTTCTTATCTTAAACATTAACTAAGCTGTATTTTGCAATTTTATACAGTTACATTCAGTACGTTTGAATTGTAAAAATATATTGAATCAGACAATAAGAATGCGTTAGAGTCATCCCTCACTACACGGCTTCTGTCCATTCGCTGCGGCGAGGTGACCGCTCGCCATAATATAGTGCAGGGATCGACTAGAGCTACCTATAACCGATGTAGAACGACATGACCACGTACTTGTTAAGTGTTACCGGCGAGCCCCTTTG
Source organism: Agathymus mariae mariae (assembly GCA_018251895.1). Lineage (NCBI taxonomy): Eukaryota > Metazoa > Arthropoda > Insecta > Lepidoptera > Hesperiidae > Agathymus > Agathymus mariae. The sequence goes on along the minus strand of DWPT01003671.1, from coordinate 2,948 downwards.
TAATCAGACCTTGCTGTGCTCGCTGTGCCGGCCTAAAGTTTACGTTGGTAATGTGGGGTACTTGTCTAATTAAATTTTGACAAAAAATTACTTCTGAACCGAGTTGTTTGGACTTTAAAACCGAAACATTTGCCGTTTGAAACTAATTACTTCGAATTCGTTCTCCTTATTTATCCAAATTGTCTCTTCTCAAATTGAAATTCTATTGACGTGATTATAAACACGCAAAATTGGATACTATAAATTGATTTCCATTTACCGCGGCCGAGGCATTTCAGTCGCATTTATTTACAAACGTTGCATTTGACAACTACAGAAAGTACACTTGCACATAAAATTGTTATTCATAATAAATACTAGAATTAGATAAATAATTAAACGTTACACTATACCTAGTCACCGTTACAAAAATATTCCCGCATGAAATGAAAAGGCATAGTTCTGTATTGCCAATTTTTGTCTTACGAGGTCCAACGAGAAGCTATCTATGCCTTGCACCGCACTCTGTTACGGATGTGTACTCCACATTAAATATTAGTAGAGTTTAAATGACCCAAGATCTTATTCCTGCTACCAGTGTAAGGTTTAACACTGAGTAAAGAGAACCAAATAATACCTGTACCTACATTTTTAGTACACACGCCCACAGAAAAAGATCGTCACTTATTACAAATACATGTCCCCAGCCCCACTGCTCTTTCGTGCTGTTTTATTATGATTAATGATCAAACGGGATGTCGGAAGTTTGTAAGCTTCAATGCAATGTGATGATAAATAGGACTGGCTGCTATAAAGTGCCTTCTGGAGCACGGAGACGTCCATGAATTATACTAGTTAACACTAACTGTTGAGGCATTCTCTCTAGGGATTCTCATTTCTGTAGGGATTTGCTGAAGTGATGCCGTGGTTTGATTTTGGAAACACCAACTTCGAATATAAATTCATTCTTTTCATATAGTCGCTGGCGTATAATATACATTAGTATTTCGGAAAGAATCCGAAAATAATGATGAGAATTGCATAAAGTTTAGGGAAGAGCTGTATCAAGATTTAGGTACGTAAAGAACTAAATGTAAAAACAGAAACAAAGTGACTGAGTTTAATACTCGTATTATAAGTGCATACTTTTCTCCGTGCGCGACTGTACCTACTACAGTTTGTTCCGTTGAATCTAGTTTGATTCATGTCGTGGCCCGGTCGTACTTCGACGGAACGATGAAATGAGTGAACACTAATGAAATTCACGTTTCATGAAATGACTAGTAGTCGTTAGATAAACATCGTTGAATCACAACGTTATATGACTCCGCCTACAACATTCAGTCAAAAGAGTAAATGCGACTGATTGTGTTGTTAGATTACAGAGTTCAATTATTAAAAAATATATTCAGTAAGGCTGATAATATAAAATATTAAGTACTTGAGGTTTACATGAAAAACAAATGTTAACCAACCCAAATATTAACGACGCAGTCGAAGGTGCTATGTTTTAAATTTAAATTGTAATTTTGTAATAGACCATATGACTTGGTCATTATTCATTTCATTAAACGTGGCCACATCATGTCATGATATATACAAGCCACGACATTAACTCGTTAGGACAGCATCTTGGTCCTGTATGCAGTCCCGGGTGCACAGCCGCTGGGGTAGCGATCACTTGTGAATATAGTGGGAATGACGATAATCTATTGTGTAGCTGTGTTGGTGGGAGACGGGGGACGGTGGTGGCTAGTTCCACCAGGGTCACTGCAGGCGCGACCAGTACTGCTGCGAGTCCTGACCCGGGACCGCTAGCGGGACAGACACGCCGGCGCCGAGGAGGCCTCCTAATTCTGTAGATTTAAATGGATTATTATGTTATCTAAACCCGATCGCCGCGTTCATATCTAAAGCTTGGATTTAGGAAAATTCTTATAATTAATAAAGATTTTTTAAAGGCAAGTAAGAGTTCGGAAAGTATAAGTACTTTTATATATGATTCATATAAATAAATCAAAGTGATAGTTGAATGTTCCCTAAAATCGGTTGCACCTGTAATAGAAAGCTGGAGATCGCATTTTATCTCAATATTTTTGTTAGTGTTGCCGTTTGGTGACATGTAGTAACAATGACAAATTGAAAAGATACTTCAGTGAATACGAGCGGCGCACTAAAAGTTTCCGGAATCAATAATAAAGAATACTATTAATGGTCAAAAATGAATTTATTGTTTCTAAAATATTTGCTCCCTTTGCGTCAATGCACTTTTTCATACGATTGAACCAATTTTGAAAACATTTGTGCCACTCCTCCGTGGTGACGTCAGATACATGTTCTTCATACTCTTCGACAGCCTCTTCTGGTGATAAAAGCCGTTGATCGCGTTTTTCGCCTTTAAAAGCTCATTTGTCTGTCATTTGAGGTGTCATTTGTGGATGATACGGTGCTTACCGTTATTTTCACGGAATTTATCAATAATTACCAGTAAACAAATAGTCGTATACCAGTCACTATTCACGGTACAACGACTTTCTAAAGCGACTGTCGCCACGTGTCCAGTTTTATTAAAAAAAAGAATCAATCATCCGCTTCGAGGCAGTTTTCATGAGCGACATTTTGGTTGGTTCCGGCTCATCTCGAAAGACCCATCGCTCGATTGCTGCTTTGTTTTGGGATCGTAGCTATAAGCCCATGTTTCGTCACCTGTTACTACGTCCCACATAAAGTCGAAGCCCCTTCGTTGTATCTGGCAAGCGTAGCATGGCACCGAGGCGTGTTATTTGAGCATCAGTCAAATTGTGTGAAATCCATCGAGAATAAGAATAATAGGATTGACTGTATTTGACTCATTCCTACGTCCAAAGATGTCCGGATCTCATGGTAGGTCATATGCCTGTCCGTTTCGATCATACGGCGCACAGCATCAATGTTTTTGTGGTTCACAGTGGTGCACGGGCGACCTTCAC
>DWPT01003670.1:0-14116 GCA_018251895.1 Agathymus mariae mariae | reverse complement strand
ACCCGTCGCCACGGCAAGCGTCGCCACGCCAACGATTCGGTTTACAAGTGAGCCTATAGATGTTTCACATCAAAAATCGTGTAACGCACCTATAGAAGTTTTCACATTACCAGAGTAATGTAAACATTAAACAGAAATAATGATAATAATAGACGAGCATCTATGGAAACTAAATTTTTCCATTCATTAAAAATGTACGCCATTCATGTTGCCCATTAAACCCTCCAGATCCAAATCCAAATCATCGAAGAGAGATCATGTCCTGCCTTAGCTTACTAACTTTCATTATCATACTCAGTCACCACCAGTTCACTGCTAGACGTAGAGTCGCTCTTCTCTTTTTTTGATTCTTTCTCACACTGCGTTAACCCAGACGCAGTGTCCATCCTAGACGCCGATTGATCTAATAATTTGCCAACGAAAAATGAACCCAATGCAATACAACTTCATCTTACCAATATTAGCTATATGATTAATTCTCATCCGTATTCACAGCATCCCGAATCTTATTCCTGAGGGTCACACCAAACAACCTTTTATATCGTTTACTGAATGCCTCACATGGATTCAGATTGACCTATTCAAATCTATATTCGCATGCAGGCAAAGACCTAAATATCGGCGACAGTAATGATACCCTCTACAATAGATTTTAGGAAGCCTCAAAAAAAGTGTAGGCAGTATTACTCAGGCAACTATAGGTTCTATTACTTTATTGTACGGAGCGTTATTGCTTGTGATGAGTCAGCAAGTACATTATCGATAGGCGCATGCCAAAAAGTGAATTTACTTGCGAGAACAAAAAATGTGTTAAGTCCATCGACATCTATAAAAGGAGACATGTAATAATTGATCTAACTGGGCGAGCGATGTTTTATGATAAGAATGAACAGGGACTTTCAGGTTTAAGACAAAAGGCACTGTCAGAATATAAAAATTGGACTGGCGTGCGTTTTGGTGCGTGCTCACCGCCAGTTTCCCACATATCAGTCTAGGGCCTAGATTTCACCATTAACGCGGCTGAGTTATTCCGCCCTGTACACGAAGTCCTGAACGTTCAATATATGTATTATTATTATTTGAACTAAAAAATGGAAATAAATGTTAAACTTTGTGTATTTGTGTAAACTCCTACCGGGAGTTCAGTTAAAGCTTCTCAGTTTGTTGTAATGGCTGTAAATCCCAGATCGCCAAATTATGTTCAAGTAATGTGGCGGTCACACATCTTTGCCAATTTTTACCGTTGGTGCTGTACCACAACATCACGATCTAGATAACTTTTCTTAGACAATAAATACTCAACCTTAGGTTATATTTACATTATCAATGGCAGTTTATCTAACAAAAAATTATAAGTACACTAAGAATATTGTATTAACAAGACGCTCAGCTAAGAAAGAACTGAACGTTTATTGAATTTCCTTACTCATTCTGAACGGCTCCCAAATCTCCTAGCTGCCGGCTTTGTACGTGCCTACGAATAAAATAAGTCCATAATTTCGGGGACATTTCGCTCTCTATGCGCTCCAGTTGAGATAAAAAGAAAAGTCGGGAAACTGGCACATCGACGTACCTTTTCGTCCCACGATGGCGCCCAGCTAGATCCAATAACCCCATTGTCGAATCGAGCGCCGACTACAATCGCCTGAGTCTGCTCTATTTCCATCAATATTGAAATCCACCCGTGCAATACATGATTCACACTTACCCGTCAAAGATTTTTGTTTTGTTTACATCAACATAATTTCCTTATATGAAGATGAACATTTCTACCAATCACAATTTATTAGGATATAGTGAGTAATACATACAATATTTAAAAGCAGTAAGATAGACGGACACAGTTGACTTTTGTATACAAACAAAGATAATACAGCGTGATGAACTATATTCTAAGCACTTACCAATTATGTGAAGAAACCCATTTTCAAAAGTAGGGTTTATGTCTTAACATTGTATTTAGGCTAACTTTCTATTACCCTACGACGATGATGAGGAGTTATCGGAATCAAGCGATTGTCTAATCACTCTCCTGCCCGTACCCTATATGGTGATCCAGTCAGAATAGGTGATATTCAAAATAGGATATTTATTTTGAACAATTTATTTGGTGCTGTCCCCAGTATTGCGAATGTCCATTGGTGATCGTAATCAATTACCGTCAGATGACCCGAATATCTGCAAATGAAGTTAAAAAATGCACCACAGCAAGGATATCAGTATACTTACATCTCCGAAATTTGATAGGTTTCTATATTATCCAACTAAATATTCGATTACCACAGTGAATCTTGTGGGTCTTATTTCAGGTAGGTCCATATTTCAACGTCAAACGTATGCTTTCTCATTTCCTTAGCATCAAGAGATGTATGTATCATTTATCATAGGATAAATGTTCACCTCAATGTCCGTAATTATACTCGTATATTGTAACTTTAACGAACGCTGAATCATTAGTCACTAAGACAAGCAGATATTAGAAAGTACTTAGGTTTGTTAAATTTTGGAACTTACATGATCATGATCAAATGTTTCCACGTCCCCGAAACAAATGCAAAAGACTAGAGAAAGCGTCAACCACAAAGAGGTAACAGGATCAATCGCGAAAAGTTAAGCCAATGCGATAGATAGGTTCGACGTAGTCTTTAACAAAGATTTCGATTCAAAACTGGCATATTTAGTTAGGTATTTATTGTACGAAATTAAAATTCTTGGGGAATCGCGGATAGACGAGCTTAGGGCGGGAGACAGTGTCCATACAGAGCAGAAAACGCGTAGGGTGACAGTTGCTGTGGGCAAAACATTTAGTAAAATTTACTTCATGCCCAAGAAAATAAATTTTATACCTCCTGCACCAATCCGGCATAAGCGGTAGCCTAGTGATTTGAACGTCGGCCTCTCGCATAAGAAACTCAAGTAAGAAACCATGCGTTCAGATATTATTTTTAAGTGACGTGCCTGTAACATTTTAATTATTGCTTACTTCTGTGAAGGAAAATATCGCGAGGATATACTATACCTAAGAGTTCTTCATTGTTTTCTAAAAGTTATTGTTAAGTCTGCCAAACCGCAGTTCGCACTCTGGTGCAGCACAATTTCGGGTCGTAACGATAATCTAGCCGCTAAACCTGATGGCTGAAGATTTTTAGACAGTTTATGAGAAATAACAATTTTATCACATCGTGAACTCGCCAAGCTTGCTCGGTAAGCATGAGAGTTAACCGATGAAATTTCTGGGTGCGTAAATATACCTACCTATTCATAATAATTTCAGAGTACTGTTTTGGATACGTGGAACTTTGAAAGTAATTCGACATAATTCATAACGTACAGAGAAAGTGTTTAAATAAATTAAATGTTAGTACAGAGTTATACTGAAGTATTAAATATTAATTATTATTATTAATTATTATTTATTTTTAACTCAATTTAAAAATATATATATTTCCCATTATAAAACACTTCGACATATTTAAAATGAAGTATCTAGTACCGGTAGAGATTTTCCGTTTCGTATTGTTTATTTATTTGCAAGAGATTATAAAAAAAACTCACCGAACGTTATTAATAAGGATACAAGTGGGTATGTGTCTGCTATAATAAATATATTTGCTTTCTTAATTTTATTATAATTTTATGAAGTTCAAATTTTTATTTAAGATATTGATGCTAACACTTTGAGATGGCCGTGTAATTCATTATTGATTTTTAAATAATTTTATTAAATTAAATTGAATTATGTTAACCTACTGAGGTTCCAGAGTTTCAAATTTTGTTTGTCAGATCACAAAATGCGAAACATAAAAACTTCTACGAAAACAGGGTTCTTAAAAACGGCCGTAAATAATGTGTTAAAGGAATATAGATAGCTACCAATTTCTCGTCGCGTTGCTATAGAAACTGCTAATGAGAAATCCGACTAAAAGAAACACGAACCGATTGACGAGGGCAGGGATACAAAATACTCTAAATACAATTCGTAATTGAACTGGACCCTTAAAGGTTTCGTGGTGTGAAACCGTCTAGACGACCCTCCAGGACGGATCTGACAAGGGTATAGTCCGCGACCTTGAACTCTGAGACGCCTTAAACAAATGAAGAAACCTAACATGTAACTTTTTCGTCTCTATCCCCACATCTCCCCGAGCCGTATCAACCCGGCATTCACTCGCTAGCATATTCACGGTCTGCTTGGTTATTCAAACAAAGCGTAACCAATTATCCTGTATTAGGCATTAACACGTCTAAAGGAATTGAAATTGTATGTCAAAGCCTGAATGATTATAATTCATCTCCGCAGCGCTCACGTCTGCGGTCACCCATAGTACCTATCCTTTGAACTCCGAGACAGCCGAAATGTATTACGCCGCGCTACGACAACAACTAGGTCCTAGCCTGGAACAGTACAAAAATAAGTTCAGCCAGGTCCTAAACAAAAAGAAACTGAAATAAACAAGGTCGATCAGAGAATCAACGTCGTCGTCGCCGCCATAAAGACCGACAGCCGTCCTTGAAAAGGGGGGTTCTTACAAATTGGGTTATTACGGTGTGGGGGCGTGGGGTGTTGAATTGGGACGTGCGAGAGGGATGCTAGAGGTTTGGCCGTAGACCCGACGTGCAGCTGACAAGGACGGAGCGAGCGTGGGCGTACCTCCGCTGCGCCACCCGGCACGCCTCTCCAGGAAGGAGTCCCGTCCCAGACTAGGGTTCCGGCGCCGATCATTATAATTACTCTCCAAGGTGAGTTTGAAGCCGTGGTACCGGCTGCCTAATCCAGGGAAAGCTAGTCCGAAGGGAACCGACAGATATCCCCAACTTAATGTTACGAGCACTAAACTATAATATGACTCGACCGTTTGCGATCCAAACGATCCAAACGTTCTCAATTATAACTTAAAAGCTTTAATTATGGTTTTGAAGGTAGTTTAAAATTTGATTTAATGCGAGCAATTAAAAGTATAGTACCGACTTAGTATCGTATTTGAAATTGGAAACTTTAATAGTGTGGCCGTGAATTCATGCTCATCTTTTTAAGAACATACTTAAACAGAGGCAGCATAATTATTTGTAATTATTTAAAACCTCATAGAAATCTATAATATTACGACTATTCATTAAAATCAAGGAAACATTGTTTCAAACCCCTCTGCCTTACCAAGACTTTAATATAAGAGCTATTATTTAAAACCTGCTCAGGTGTCAACGGCAGCTGCAAACGAAGAAGCCACTGAGATTATAATCTAAGGGGCTAGATCACCCTTTGTCCGATATTTATCAATCTTGAATGGACATGACAACAAGAACGAAGCTAAACGCATAGCTAAACAGATTGCTGAAGAACCTTAGAACCATGCTCGAGCTCAATCGAGATTAAACCGAATGGCATGGACTCCAAGATCTCCAACAGATGAGATATCTATTCACAAGCATGGTGCACATCGAACAGAGAAGGTTGGCCAAGACGCGAGAATTGCTCTAGTTCTTTACTCCCCGATAAATATATGTTTTTCAGCCGCTGTCTACCCGACAATCAGAAACTTTCCTCATAGTTCAACAATCGTGGATTGGTTAAACACGTGCGTGTGAATTGCTGATGTTGTTAAAGTTTTTTTACCTTCGCACCCGTGTTATACAGTATTACAATTTGTTTTCAAAGTGACATTGAAATTATCTCGTGTATTAAAGTAATACATAAATCCTCCATAGAATATATATCGTTTATAATTTAGATGTTGATGTTTTGCCGATATTGGAGATTATATTATGTATTCCTATAGTAATCCAAGTAGTAAAAAACCAAATAATATAAAACAGGATCAAATAAAGTTAAAATTGAAATATTATTTTATTCTATTTAGTTTAAAGTTTTTTCTGTATTTTTGCATAGTATAATTATACATATTTTTTTTATAAAATAAGTTGATTCTTGACAACAATCCCAAGTGGTGATCAAGTCTATGTCCTATGATGTTGAACGCACTAACTTATGCTTACGTTTAAAGCCTATTCACTCTGCTCTTGAACTCTCTCGTATCGTACGTAGCCGGGAACAACGACGTGGGCAAGTTATTCCAAACCTTTGCACTATAATATATTATAATTATATAAATATCAGTGGTTTCTTTTATGCAATATAAACAAAGTACTATTGAAAATGGAAAGGCTTAAAAAGTAAATAGGACGAAATATAAAACCATCACATTTATCACCAAAAACGAAAAATACATTATTCTACTCCAATAAAAAGTTTATATTTTAAGTAAAAATTTACAGTATTACATATTAGTTCTATTATTCATCATATTATTTATTACTACACATTCAATAAATCATATTCCTATCCACTTCTCCGAATTAAAATTGATAGATTCCACTCTCAAAATCTCTAAAATAGATTCAACTTCTAAACAACGTTAGTAAAATCGTGCACTACTTGGATTCAGGCGTTAATTACTTTTTCGTCTACAACAAGTTGAGGTGGAATCGATAATCGTATTATTCGAATCGATAATACAAAGCAACTTCTTTTCAAATGAATGCGTCGATTCACCGCGGTGGGTCTGAATGCGTCGATATTGGTAGGTAATTCAATCTTAGTTGGTATGTTCTAATTACAAGCTCTATTTATTACAAATTAAAAACGCCGACAAATTCGGCGTAACGTCGACCTGTTTGATGTTTCAGTGAAGAAAAATTTAAAACTATGTAATTTTATCATCCGAACCCATAACTTTCCCACTGCTGGGCTGGGGTATCTTATAATGTGACGAAGACATCCTGTGTCAGTCTTCACGCTCCTGTGAGAACATAATGAGAACTCGTGAGTTGTGCAGGTTTACTCACGACGTTTTCCTTCGTGATAACTGAAGTGATGCATGCGCACATAACTTTTAAAGATTGAGAGATGCGCGCTGGATTTGAACCCGCATCCGACGTCTATGAGATCGATTGTCAGACAACTAAGCTACTTACTGATGTGGAACGTGTTCAATATATCGTTCTCAGTGGTGCAACGCGTCAGAAATGTATCGTTCATTGTAGTCGAACATAACAGGCGGTGGAGACTAGTCGCCATCAAACGGCATGTGTTTCTTTGTGCATGTTTCTACAAAAACAGAAGAGAAAATCTAAATTAATAAGAGACAAAAATATATTAGAAAATAAATCTTATGTAGACATCTATGAATGTATTATGATGCTTCGGCTTTGCAATAAAATGTTCATTGATTACGAAGCCTACATTCTTTAGTTGATGACGTCATGGACCGGTTGGCCGGCTGGCTGATGCGTGTCCATAGAAATCATAAAAAAAGAAGAGTAAGTAAACACACACTTAGAACATTTAGATTTAAAGTTATGAAACAGTTGTTTATTTGACTTAAGAATTATTATTGAGTTAATAGATTCGCAGCATGAAGTGATGTTAGAAAATTTAAGTAGTGGTTGATAAAATGTATTTATTAAAAAAATATTGTTCAATATGTTAGTTAAATTAAAGTTAAGTAATAAATATTGTTATTATGATTTTGACTATTAAATTATCTAATTAATTATTTTACATGTGTTTTATTTTTCGTTAATTATTAAAACGAAGCTGCTGGACATAAACCTACTGTTCTTCCTACTACTTCCTACTACTACAGTAGGGCGAGGTACCCAAAACGGGACGAATTGCAGTGGCCGTAAATTCAAAGCAAACGTGCATATCTTATACAATATTTATGTTTCAAATAATTGAGTATTAGCTTGATTAAAAAAATGAATCAATTAAATTGTTTTTAGGTACAGAACAACAATTATTTATGTATACCATATTTATTTTGTAAGCAATATTATCAAACACATTTTAATGATTATCAATAAATACTGTCGGTGTCGATGGTATAAATGGCTCGAACATTAACCATTTAGAAAAGAATTTGATGTTTATGTACACCGCCCTGCGGAATAAAGCGGTTTTCCATTCCCGGCTGAAGCCAATAAAATGTAGTTTTTTGTGCCTACAGACTAGACATGCCACATGATGGTCAGTTTTCACCGCCACACATCAAACGAGGGATATAATATAACCGACACATCGGTCGATGGTCAGGAAAGAACCGGTATACCCTCAACGGTACTACAACCGTTGCAATTATGTGACTATGTGTTATGGTTGATTGTAATTGTGTGAACATTTACAAACAACTGTCACTCACCACCCAGTAAAATCCGAACGGGGTGTTATGTGTGAGCTTACATTCATCGATAGTTTTTTAACTCTTTATTCAAATTAAGTTAGCTAAATTTCCAGCATTCTCTACCAGCCAACGTACCGATGGTAGCTTTGAGGAGAAGCAAAAATCATTGAACAGTAGCTAATTAAAACGCCGTATCTTCCGTTTCAATATATTTTTGTGATGAAGGATGGTACTCGAATATCGATCTCGGAGAAGGTCGAGTATTCAGACGCCCTCCGGCAATGTGAAATCTTAAAAAATAATGGAAACACGCCGGACACAGATATTTCGGGACCGTTCAGTGTAACGCCAACTAAAGCGAAATATTACAAAATCGAGGCGGTGCAGTCGTGGATTACTAAAGGACTTGTTATGGATGGATAAACGACTCGAATTTTTTTTTTTTATATCGTTATTTACGTTTTAACGTAATAAATTAATATATTTACTGTTTTTTTCACAAAACATTTTTCATAATATTATCTACATACAACAAAATTCCGTAAAAATTTACGGAAGTTCCATACCGTAAACCAACAACTCACGTCAGAAGCATTGTTATTAAGAAAGGTACACATCCACTCTATAATTACTTTCATAACAACTTTGGATGCCTGTAATTGCGAGTAAGAAAAGAAAACTCATGGGAGTTTCTTACTGCTAATTCCTACGGGACTACGCACGTTAGGTATTTGTTAAGCCATGGCGTAATTTGTCTTGCGAAAAGTGTAAAAAAAAATATTTCATTCATTCATTTATTTCGGTGAACAAGAAGTAAACTTTTAACTGGTCTGCGAAGAGCAAAGTTAAGTATTATAGACGCAATGCCAGCCAAGACGGAAGCTCAGAAGCTGCCTATTAATTTGGTATACATCATCTATGGATACTTTAACTTATTATATTAATTTTTATATCTCAAAGTAATACAATACATTCATCTAAGGCTACTGACCCGACTCGACGTTTTGCTTCGAAAACCAAAGAGTTAAGTTAACAAATACACCCAAATTTCTATCAGTCATTTTATAAATGTCAGGTTTTCTCCATTTTACTATTTTATCGATCGGTTTTCCTACTACAGTGAATAAGAAAAGTCATTAAATTTATTGCTACAGCTACACAAAAGTAGTAAAAAGTTTGTCTTAAAATATCTACTTATTTTTATGTTCTATTCCACGATAATCTCTTCCATTTACCGGGCTGGAAAATATCGCAGACGTTGACCTATATTATAAGTTATAAACGTGTGAACTATCATCTCACTCTTTTTAGTGGTTTCTGCGTGATGACAGGACGACCGACCGGACTATCATTCAAAAGGTAAATTTGGCTCCTACAACTGCACATAAATAGCCAAAAAATATCTTATTTAACAATATGGCTATTCAAATAAAAGCAAATACCCACATGCTGTGTTTTTACTTCGAATCTCTTTAGTTTTATTTTTGAATTGGAAGCTGTTAGTAGTACTGGAGTAACCTTGGACACGGAACCGAGTATTTGCCCTTGACCATGTCTCGCCTTGGTGACTAATAATAGTATTGACATATTTGAAAGCTGTCACGATTCTAAACAACTGCAACCGAGTTAATTTTAAACTCTGAATGGGTGTTCCTGTCCACGTCCGAACGGATTAACCATTATGAATTTAACATTTAAAGCTATGACCGCTTATGTTTCATACAGGGCTCCAATACGAGTCATAGTCCAGCTCCGTTGTACTTGATACATGTCGCTGAGCGATGGTCAAGGTTATGACTCAAAGTTCCTCTTATCGGATATCATTGGGCTCTCTCTATACACATTTATATTATATATTTATTATATGAAGGCTGATATGTACTGAATATGGTTTATGGAATTTTGGTGAATTATCAGTGAAATAATGTTGAGTTAATAAGGTTAATTCAATTTTTTCGTGAATAGAATTTACAAAAAACCAAGTGCTTACGGTAATCTTCTTTACGGGCTATTTTTGATTTTATAGGAACTATTACTTTCTACATGCGTAATTGTAGTGAAAATATTTTGTCGAAGTGTGTTTTAAACGTTCTTTCATAACTTGACAATCCATAGGATATGATAGATTCAGCTAACGATTTATATAGTAAAATGAGTGTTTTATACGGTATTTTGTGTTTATTAGGGATAATTTGGCTAGTATCGCTCTTAATATGTTACATAAATGATTAATGTGTTACTTCCAATTCAGCCGATCGTCGATTACAAGCCCAAGGTATGTGTGATTGCTTACTTGCTCTATTACGTCGAAGTTACAGGAGTTAGGATTATTAATGTGGTTTTAATGAAGGCATTGGTGATTGTGTGTTATTAATTTTGGTTTTAAAATGCTTCTGTTTTAACTAGTGCTAATGTACAATGATTTAGTTTTATTAGCATTAGTACCAGTCTGACATCGTGAGACCATTGCGCCAGTATGTCAAAGTCGCTTCGGAGTCGCGAAAGGGCTTCTTCTATGTCCTGTCGCAACTAAGCAGGTATCATCTGCAAACTGGTAAATCGCACACTGTTTTATTGCATGGGATAGGTTATTGACATGGTGAGATAGTACACAGGACCTAACACGGCACCTTGGGCCGTGCCTTCGGTTACCGAAACTGAAAAACCTTCAGCATCACTGACCCTCACACGGTGAGATGTATCTTGTAAATAGTTTGCGCACCAGGTTAGTAGCTTTCCTCTAACTCCACTATCATTCAGGCTTTCTAATAATTTTTCATGTCGAAGTGTGTCAAATGCCCTACTATAGTCTAAAAAAACGACCAAGATATGTTTTCCCGTCTAAGTGGTTGTAAACACCGTCAGTAAACGCAAACAGGAGTTGTGAAGTGTTTCTACTTGGTTGGAGTCCATCTTGGTTACTCTTTAGTATGCCATTGCTATGATAAAACTGTTGTATTTGGGTTCTTATACATTTTTCCACTCAACAACACAACAGAATCGTTATTGGTGTGTAGTTGTCATAATCCATCCGGTTACCTTTTTTATGGATTGATCTAACAATGCCTTTTTTCAGTAACGGTGGGTATTTATTTACTCGTGGCTATGCTTGTATTTATAAGATTAGCGATAGTTATTTTGACGTAACTTTTCACACATAACTATTTTACGTCGATGACTCTTACCCCGTCTACTCCTGAAGCTTTCTTAACGCTCAGTGTTTTAATACCTTGCTTTATTGATTTTGGTTCTGCAGTATAGTCACATTTGCTGAATACGTTGTTTTATCAAGCAATGCCTTAGAGCATTTCGGAATTATTTGTTTAACACTATTATTGAATGAGTAAGCAAAATTGTTTCCAATATCTTTGATGATGATTTGTGATTGCTGTTAAAAGAACGTGTTTGCACACTAATATTGTAATGGTGCAGACATACATGAGAACTCGCCCTTAGTTGCCTGAACTTTAAACTTCTCAATTTGAGAGTCCCAAACAAACAGTAAATATACATAATGAATAGTTTTGGATAGCCGAATGTAGATCATTGCGAAAATTAAAAATTGGTTTTAAAAATGGTGCTCTCCTTTTTTTAATTGAAATAGTTGTTATGTTAAAAAATTTGTATGGTTGACGTTATGCACGAAGTACTCAAACTCGCTAAGCTATGCAAATGTGAAATTGATTCAGGCCACGCTGACCTCTTCACGAGGCTAAAACATCCGAACAGTAGCCTACTTTATTCATTTCACTACGTTTTCATAATAATAACAAATATATGTTGATCTAACCGTACAACGTTTTCCTCCCTAAGTATACATCCTATCTCCATAAGCCAGACCGTATAGGTAAAATGAATACTTCTGTAATTGTTATAAATTATTTCAACGAGTTTTACGATTATGAAATAATATTTTAACTATAATGTGATTTAAACATTAGTTAAACGAGTGCGCATGATTGAATGATAATTACGTAACCAGATGTGTTCAAACGAACTATCAAAATATTGACCCTGTTCGTCGTATAACGTTGTGATTAACCCTTTATTTATGACATGAATACACAAATATAGGCGATGTTTAAGATTAAAGTCAAAAGGTAACAAATTGTAACCGAAAATCTACTATATTCATAAATTTCATTCGGTTTTCACTATTACTTAGGGGACGCGCGAAAACCAGCGCTGGTCATTCTTTCCTTCGGTGTCCTTTTTGCTACGACGTTCAATTATGGCCTGCCACAGTTTTGTAAATATTCTATACTTCGTTTTTAAAACTGAAAATATTTTTTTGGTACAAATAAAAAAAAACTATTAAAATTTTAGATCATGTGCCGCGAGCATGATAAAATGTGAAAAAACTTCAATTCAGAAGCGGTTCAAAAACAAAGGGACGACCCGCGACTACGCGTATGCCGACCATCAATGTCCACTGGATTGACGTGAAGTAGCCCGCTGGAGTACGCTCCTACTCATAGAAAGAGACCCTGCCGCTAGTGTCAATCTACTTGAGAAAATTAAGAAGAATTAAAGAAGTAGGTGTGATTCTCGACACATCTGATAGACCGCCTCGCGTAATTAACTCGATCATTGAAGTAACTACTACCTGCAGAAGTAACAATAATGAATGACATCAGGGGTTAGCAATTTATTTGTTATCAACAAATGTTTTTTAAATTTCACTTTGTAACTGTGGCTTTTGAGCAAGGGTTCCTGGATTCGGTTCACAGCCGCGGCAGACAATATGTGGCAGGTAAATAAATAAATAAACGCTCACACACACCCGCCCACTCCAGGATTCCCAGTGAAGCGGGTGACATGAACTCACAATTAGACATCACAAATATCCACGACCCGAGAACAAACAATTAAAAATGGCTGGACCGGCCGGGTAACGAATATGGGAAACCTCGGTTGGCAGGCAGGGTCCATGGTATGTCCATGCAAATGGTAATACTCATTCAAGTTAAATTTTTTTGTGTTTACTTTGAATTGAACTTAGCAAATTGACGGCTTCAACTAACGTTGAAAGAAATTCTTAACAAAATCCATCACACCACTACTAAGGCATGCGCAAACAAATGTATTTGGTATTTCACTGTCGTCTATTTATATTTTTGAAACTGGCTATTCACGTCCATAGGTTGGCCACTTAGCACCAAGTAGACTGCGCGGTCTATTGTTAAGACTCCAAGCGGTATTCTGTTGTTTCAACATGATTCGTTGCAGGCAAGTCAGTAACAAATCTACAACTTTTAAGACACTGATGGAATGTCAGTTCCACTCCAGGTTGAATGACTCCATTTTCTTTTGTTGTTAAGCTACATACCAGTCTCTCAAAACTAGCTACCGCTGTTAGTGACACTAATTCATTATTAATATAACAATGATATTATTAAAAATTAGTAAATAAGTGTTAATATGTACAATTATTAAATAATTTTAATACTTTCCTGTGCAAGTATGGCAAGATTAAAAGAAAAACATCGCGCAATAATAAAACAATCTTTATTTTCTACGTGTCAGTTCGGAAAGCATATTAAAAATCGAAGTAACTATTTCTTCATTCGAGAATGTACTCGCGGACCAGGAATGTATGCACTGCTCTCTGCTGTCTCGTCTCCTCTCTTCTCCTCTTGTCTTCTCAGCTCTGCTCATCACAGCTCACTGCTATCTTTATAAAACTCTCCTGTAATATTTGTGTTAAAATAAAATTTTGTTATACAATTTTTCAATATTTTTTAAAATACTTCAAGTGATGTTCTTTGTTTGATTTTGTATTATAGAATGTTCATGGTATTTTTGAAGAAACCGTGAAAAATCCAAGTCGAGTGCGGTGTACTCGATTTTCAAGTGTAGCTCAGAGTTCACTCATCTGTCGAATTGCAACTGTTCTTTGTCTTTTATTACGAAACTTTTTTAGTCATAGGTTAAAA
>DWPT01003669.1:0-14120 GCA_018251895.1 Agathymus mariae mariae | reverse complement strand
CATTCAATACCCAACTGTAATCGAACGCCAAATAATTTCTTGATGTTACATTAATACCTACATCTGTAAACAATCGCAAATAAGATTTTTATTGCTAAGTGACATTCTTATTTTTATATTTCAGGCTATAAAAATAAAAATGCTTTTTTTATGTTCAATAAAAGTTTTTGGTATTCAAATTACAGGCAGTGTAGTTGAACCCAAAACTGTAAGAATCGTGGTGTAAATATGACATTTCAAAATTTATTTATATGTAACTTATTAGCATAAGGTGGGCCACTATAATATTGGTATCCTCTTCTCATACTGACACTCGAAGGGTATTCCATCATGCTTCTGATGTTTCATTATCAGAATGTCAACACCTTGAAAACCCCAACCAAGGGCTAATATAATAAAGTGCCTACCCGAATTCCTTCAAAAATTTTAACTGGAAACTACTCTTTAACATGTCTCATTAACCACAAGTGATCACCATCTAATTCCAGATCACGTTGCTTAAACTTATTCATCTATTGTGCCTTATATACCAGCAAACGAACACTCCGCTCTATCATATAAAATTGTTGACAACCCTACCATAAATCTTTCACATCTAAAGCAAAGAAAATAACAATAATATTTCTTTATTACACCACTAATGTCTTTATTCATAGTTGCTTGAATAAACAATGAAAAAACTAATCCAATTCCACTTGACATGACTTCATAGAGACTAATCGGCCACAAATATTGCCGTTACGGTAATGATGTTGTTACGGCAAATACGAGTAATAGCCGCGGATTGGCCGATGTTATTGGATTAATGGCTGCCCGAAATCACCCACTAATGTTCGGCTAATAGATTATTACTGTCCAAATGGTATTTCTAGTTTGAGTACGCACGTGCGCGTCGCTGTGATTTTGTTTGGGTCCCTGGTTTAAAAAACGAAGTCTGTTTTTTTTTGTGAAATCAAACGACAATAGGAACTACAATTTTGTACATTTATATATGGGTTTTATATTTATTCAGATGACAAATCAGGGTGAATATTAGTTTTTTTTGGTATTAAGACTCAATGGCTTAGTTGTGACCTTGCCTGCCAAACGAGGGGTCTCAAGTTCGATTAACGGCCAGTGTATATATGTAACAGAAACATTGTTGTTCTCGGGCTATGCGTGTTTGTAATGCCTTATTTTTTATAGAAAATCCTGATGCGGAACTTGCAGAATTTTATACTTTTTATTATTAAGTTTTTTAATGCATTTAGCCTATATATTTTTAAATATTTATTGCAATTCCTGTGTACATACAATAACAGGATTAGTTTTAAAATACTGAGAAAATTATTGATTATTGCCACGAATCATTAATAAAAAAAAATATGTCCGTATGTACTGTATTTATTTCAGAATTGCGAATAAAATATTCCTACGGCTATTAATTCAAGTGTTCCTCGGAAACCCCGTGGCAAAATTCTAGCCTAATCACGGTAAACCGAGGTAAAACTTGGGGCAAAACCTTATTACATTAGCCACATCCGCACGTCATTACGGCTTTCTCATTATACTGATACGATTGATGATAACAAAACATTGGATAATCATTTTCGCGTCACTTCACTGACACTTAAATGACACTAGACCTATAGAATAAAATGTATACTAGTACAAGACGGTCCACCGGACATTATTCTTTCATATCAATCATATCGGTTTACATAAACCTAGTAACGAGGATGTCGTTTCGTTTGAAAGATTCTACGGGAATACTTCCACTAATCCATTCATCCAACGCCATACAAGCATCTAAATCTGATCAACTCACACACCAGCCAGTCGTGTTCCGGCCGCGGACTTGAGAGCCAGTACTTTCGTTCTTACCTTCTTCTCATTTCCTGGCCGACAACGCATCAGTGATACCTTTGGTGTCACTCATGTCCATGGGCGACGGTGACCACTCGTCATCAGGTGGCTAGTTTGTTGGATGTATATTGGATTGTTTTGAATGGCAAGTTAAAAGCATTAAATTTGTTAAACGACATATTAATTGGATATTAAATTAACATCAAAGTCATACCGACCGCGCCATCGCGGCACACGGACTGTCGAATGATCTGCCCACATCCGGCACTCGCGCACAAAAACCGTGAAAATGGCGTCGCGCCGAGGAAACCTCAAATGGGAATCGTTTCTTCCACCGAGAGCTATTTGTCGAGATAATACCAACGTATTTGTATTTCGTTCCCATTCTGCCCTCGGCCAGTTGTCGGCAACATTTTGTTGCAAGAATTTCAAATTTAAATCGAAATTCTTACGAGGGCATTAAATAAATTTAACAAGTTCTGTGATAATTTAGACGTTGTTGGTTGGTATCTTTGTATCTTTTTGTCGATTAAAATATAATTATTGTCTTAAGATATCTGTCATCTCAGTATATTTTCATACATTATTCAGATCGTAAATACTTCATAATACGTTTTCCGCTTACGTCTAGATAAACTTAATGTTACCAGTTTTGAGTAAAGAAACATTAAGTCAATTGAATGAATAAACAGATTAAGTACGCTTAAATTTACATTTTGCAGTTCCTTACGATCTTTTAAATAGTTTTTTATTCCAACATTAAATTCTTTTGAAATACGCAAAATATTTTCAGTTTATAATATCACTTAAAAAATCATCCAGTACACAAAATGTGTTGATTTGTTAATTATATATTTATAGTATTTTATTTATATATATTTATCATATTTATATAAATATAATGCACTAAGTTCGCTGCTCTAATTACTGCATTTCCTGTTGCGGGGCTACTGGAAGAGATTTCGTTGCGAGATAAGTAGTTCCCTTGTATTACGTATTTCATGTTAACCATTGTTATAGTTTCTCTGTGCATAAATAGTTAAATAAAAATAAATAAAAAATACCCTGTGTTAAATGACTTTAAAATAGAAAATACTTACCGTATTGGGGACGTGGCCGCAAATAAATCACATATGCGGTTTCACGATTGCATCCATGCTACATTGTTCGTGAAAATCGACTGATGCTGCATTTCTCTTCCGGCACTCGTTGCAGTTCCGCTTGCATTGCACGCGCGTTACGTTGCAATGAACTGATGTAACAGCTTCACTTAAGTTATTTAAATATTGCATTTTTTTTAATAAGTTGAATGGAATGTAAATTTTCGTGTAATTTTTAGTAGTATGTGTAGATGTGCTAGATGTATCCGATACGAGACTGAAATGCTGTTTGTGATAAATGTATGATAGCAATATGTTAAAGTGATAGAGATTGCAGGTTCAAATAGGTAACGTATGTTACTTCGTTACTGGTTAAATCTTTATATATATATATATATATTTCTTGTGTGCGTGTGTATGTCACTGAACTCATCCTAAACGACTGGACCGATTTTGATGAAATTTTTTGTGTGTGTTCAAGGGATTTAAAGAATGGCTTAGATTCACAATTTGATCCACTGGAAAGTGTTTTTTTGGAAAATGGAAATTTTCCACTGGAAATTTTCGAATTAAAGACGTGTGTACAGGAAAACGTATGTCGGATCCGCTAGTATGTTATATATTTTTTTAATACGACAAACTCTTTAATTAACCAAAGATTCAACTCAGTATGGATTGTCTCATAGTAATAAAAACATTAATCTGGTTAATCAGATATAGAAACAAAGTTTTTTTTTTGTGAATTATATTAATACATTACCATTTCTTGACACAATTTTAATATTAGTTTAATTGATTATTTTGCTTAAACCTACGAGTAAACCCCTATTTCTAAAAAGTCATACGAATACGAAATCATTTGAAGTATCAAAATACATCTTTAACCGAAGATATAATATCAAAATAGATAGATAGATACAATTGTCGATGAACTTTATTAAGGTTAGGATTCCGACATCTTATCTGATTTTACTGCACGCGTGGAGATTTGGCATGTAAATAATTACAATAATTAGAACTGTCTTTACGAATCAATATTGAAACGACTTTTCTCTATTATCAATTATAGATATATTTATTGTGAGGCTCACATTAAATCCATTCACATCTCAGTTTTACGGTTTCGTCTTCTCCGTGCTGCGTAAATCGATGTGTGAAGCCTTAAAGGGCGATAAACACGGTCGACTGCGTGATGTCCTTCAAATTATGCCGTCCGCCATCTTTCTCTTTGGGAGCGAGTACTTTATAGTAAAAAAAAAGACTGAAATACAACACATTGGTTAATGTTTTAATTGTTTTGTCAATATCAACGATATCAATACAAAGAGTTTAGCAGAATTACTTTTATGTTGAAGGTTATTTCACGATTATATTCAATTTACGGTGCGTCCAGGTCGCAATTACTTTTTTAAGCACCGTCTTAAAATGTTCGTAAGCAGCATCGGATAACCAAAACTTATTATTACAAGATATGGCCGTGTCAAATAACGTTGCACAACGTCTGACGTGTGATAACATGTAAAAATATCTTGAAAATTGTTGCTCAACATTTTTTTGGCATGCAGTTAAATGATTTTTGTGGACACTAGACGGACACTGAAGTGCGAGGGCTAGAGATTCGCGGGTTACTCGTAATAATTTTTGTTATATCTCATTTACATTTACTTTCAAAATTATTGTTCCAATTGTTTTTGGTACTAGCTCTAGGTGCGTATAGTTACATTTAAAAACTGCGACGAGTGAAGAGTGAGGTAAATAATTTAACTTTCTCTAGTTAATACAAAGTAAATGTTTTTTTTTATATAAAATTATCATAAATTTTAAATATGAATACTTTTTCCATAACGAAGGTTCTATAGGAAAACAACCTTTGTAACTCTGTTTTTAATAATTTTTAATCAAACTAAACTTCGCCGATTTTAAATATAATAATTCAGTATTTACAAGTAACAACTGAGATGTTAAGTTATAGACTGATGTGTGTTTTTAATAAAATGGAACAATAATAATAAGATGAAATTGTCTATAGGTTCCAGATCACCAATTAATTTTGTTTTTATAAATCTATATTGTTCTATAATCTTAACAAGCTGGATATAATAGAATAATTATTTATAAATATACAATATCATTATTTAAATCTACAACACTCACTCACTCAAATATTGTTAATTTGATAAACAACATTTGTCATGTCCTTAATTAACCAGATAAGATCACTTGGTGATTAATACCATGGATGTCATCAACGCAGTTCGAACCAAGAATCAACCAAAGAAACTTGGTCATCAATTAGTTCTGTACTATTCCAAGCGAAACTATTTGTCCGAACGACAACCGAAACTTTGTCGTAACCAAATTATTTTAATATAGTGCATTAAACCAACGATATTGATATGTTATTTTCACATTTCGTTTTAGATTCGTGTATTACTTGTCGCTGTGGTTGCAACTTTACTCTCGACATCGGCTGCTCAACAACCGAAAGACCCCATCCCCATAATAAGATATGAATCTGAAGGCCCTAACGTTGATGGCTCATACAAATGGCTGTAAGTAAATACGAATCATAGGAAAGAAACTACGTTCAAGAAATGAAAATACACAATTTGCATTAAGTTTTTCATAAAATTGAATTATTAGAGTTTTATAATAATAGAGTTTTTAAAAGTTCCTAATGTGATTAATGACTGTCACTATACATACTTCCCATAGCCCTAAAATTAAAAGCGATAAATTATGCTACAATGCAAGTTATTAATTCAAGATACATGTAGGTATCAATACCTAGTATTTGATTGGTACCATATATAGGTACGTTGTTTTTGAAATCTGCTATTGAAGGTACATTAAAAGGTAGTAAATGTTATTTTAAATTGACTACAAGCTGTTTTAAAAATGTACCATATATAATATAAGGCATAATAATACGGTCAATTATAATAATTCTTGTGTTTTGTAACAGAACATTGAATTCTGAATATCAAACAAATTATGCCATCGAAATAGCTCTAACAAGGTTAACGTTCACGTAGAAACACCAATAATGTAATTTACAAACAAAGCATTTGAGTTTGTTGTAATAAAATTATAGCGTTTTTTTTTATTACTGTTACATTTTCGAACAGGGCTAACCTATAATTTTTCAGGTACGAAACTGGCAACGAAATAAATGCTGAGGAATCTGGTTATGTGAAGAATTTTGGTAAAGGCGAACCTGAGGAAATTCAAATAGCAGAAGGTAAATTTAGCTACAAAGCGCCTGATGGTACTCTCATAGCTCTTACGTACATCGCGGACGAGAACGGATTCCAACCACAGGTGAGATATTTTTTTTTTTTGAAGATAGCCCAAATATAAAAAAAAATCGGATACTCCTATTAGCTTTATAATAAAACACGTACTTAATGTACTGTACATTTATAAATACCTTATAATACATAAACACCTAATGTACATATAAACCTTGATTATTTCTCTAAGTTAATCAGTGCAACTACACGACTAAAATTGAAATCTAAGAGAGGGCAATGATTGACATGCCACAAATCGATCAAACAACCAACATTCCTCTAATTTCAAATTATCTCACCTAAGAAACACATGTGGCTTACCTTACATATAAGAAATTAACGACTTGTGCTTAGTAAATTGTTTAAAAGGTCTGTTACGTTACACACATATGTACAGATGTAGATGCAGATTAGCGTGGCTTATGACACGTGAGTTTAATGTACTGCAATGACTATCAAGTTTGAATACTCACTTTAGCTCGTTAACTGTTTGATTCGGAGCTCGCATTTCCTTTCTATTAGTTATCACATCATTTGATAAAGAAAGAAGTTCCATACACATTGATTAGTCACATTACTCATTTTGTATAGTCACTTTACATTTTTATATAAGAACCAACCAAACCAAACCGATCGAAAGTGACTAATATTAGTCCATTTGTTTTCTTTAGGCCCACATGTGGCTTTAAAAAAAGGAGTAAAAAGAGTTTTTTCCTTTATTCAGAGTCGCATTAGATATGGTTGTATTTTGTGCTACCCAGGCCTATAGTGGATGTTAACCACTTACCAGCAGCTGGTATATTATATTTTTAGTCAGTTACAACATTAACATTTAAATTACTATATTTAGGGCATGTGAGAAAGTTCAGGTCACTTTAAAAAAAACAGTCAAGTTGTAATCAGACTCACATAGGTTAGGGTTCATTTTCTGTTCAGAAATATTTTCCGTTCCAAACCGCGGACCGCTTTAAATGTTAATTTTATTACATTTTCCTCAATTAAAAACAAAATAAGTTATTTGAAATTTTAAAAAGTTCTATCCATTATAACTACCCTTGCTTGTTACTTGTGTAACAAATGTATTAGGAGAAAATTACGGATGGGCGCCTGGCCATTATAGAATGACTCGTGCCTGTCTAGACACGTAATTTAAGCGTTTATCTTTTTTTTTTAATTATGACCAACCATTGTTGACCATAGTATTCATGCAAAGGATTGCTTTTATAAAGGAAAGTCAAAATAAAATGTGATTCATTTTTTATCTTGGCAATGACATACTATGGCATTGTACATGATCGTTTAAACGCAATGAATTTTTCTGTCGAGATCATTCAAAAGGTCATCTCAAACTGTTCAGTGCGCAGTAGGGAAGTCTTGTTTATAGTTATAAAAAGGACAAGAATTTTTAATTTACACAAATAACAAATCGGAGTGTCTCTAAAAATCTACTTGGACTGACTTACGAGTAAACGAACTCTGAACAGTGTGGTATGCATAAAATTATGACAAATATCATTATCATAACACAACCAAATGCAAGTTTCTTTATGATATGTTTCTTTACCGAAACAAGAGGCAATAATATTTCTGATTCGCTCATAACGTTAGAAATTTGAGCTTGGTACAAGATTCGTACACCGGCCATCTGAGTTGGAAAATGATATACTAATCACTAAGCTATAACGGCTTTCAGATATAACTTACCAAAGATTTATTTACAGTATGCTTACCAATTTTTATTTAAAAACATGTCCAATCATAAAATACAAATATCATTTATCTTAAAAATCAATTTCTTTTTTGCTGTTATTTGTTACATTTTGTTCTGCGTGTGTAAAAATTTAATAAACACTCTGTATTTTTGTGAACAATAACTGAAAGCTTGTTATGGTTGTTTAAACCTGTTCGTAGTCAAATAAAGGAATTCACAATTAATAAATGTAGACATAACCTAATTCCTGTTGAGTCCATTTATTAATTAATCCTTCCATGTTCTACTCTCTCTTCGTATATTCCTTCGTATATAACCTTACTTCGTTATGAGATTTAATGAATTCATGGACATGTAGGTACATCAAAAAGTGCTACTAATCCTATAGGATAAATTAATTAAGCCTAGATATAACGATTCTGCAAAATCTAGACGAACCGTCTATAACGCCCAAGTCGACGAAACTGCAGTCTTCTACTACTACGAAACTCTTCAAACACTGAGATGAGATAAAGAAATTTAAAGAATTTCAGACTTACGTGCAAATTTATTCACATATTCACATGATACACTCGTAACGATGTTAAAGATAACAGTTAAAGGCAACTGCATAAAAAGACCTTGACATCTTATTGTTCGCATCGTAATTCTGGATTAAATTGATAGACATGTCACGGGATCCGGTATATTGTTCCATCATGTTAAACTCACGATGAAATAAGAAACAAGATCAGAGCAAGTTTTTATAGCAAATAACTATATAAGTACTCACAACTACACTTTCAAATTGTAAAACAAATCTTAAAAGTTGTCATGAACATAAATATGTATCCTTTTAAATAAGGGCTGTTGTGATTTTTATTTAGAGCAAGTGATGTCGGAATGCCAAATTTATAAATAACACAGAATTTTTCTAAAATTCATAATATATAAATTTTTTATTTTTACATTATATTACCTAGTGCGCCAGCAATTTTCCAAAGCATTATGCCTTTGCTTTTAGTAAGTTACGTACGTTCGAATGATATTATCTACTGTTTGATATAGTAAATCGATTAGAATTTGAAGTGTTATTTATTCTTCGTGGATACTCTGCTTTACATTTGCGAAGTAAACCGTGATCTTGGTGACCTGCATTTACATTAAGATTACAGATTGGGTTACTTTATACCGAAAAGACGACAAGTTTCGCTTTAAATTGTTTTTATCATAAAAATCGTGCGTATAAAAGATTTTGTATGCGCTATGCAAACCTTAAAATGATACGTGTCAGCAAGAATACTCCGAGACCGCATAAAATTTGCATTAACGACCTCTAAAAATTATACTGAGGTAATACCTACAGGGGAGTGGTCTCCCACGCAAAATGATTTATATCTACTGGGAATTTACGAATGTATCAAGTGGAACCTGATTCATCGGGGTTGCGTAAATATCTGAGGAAGATCTGACTGGCACAGTGCACGTGTAAGCCTCGGTTGGCCAATGTGTGTGCAAATGTCGCTTCAAAATATCAAACGTCGACCCTTGACCTGCTCTTGGGAAATGGGAAGTATTTTCGCATTCGACATTGATGCGATACTGATTTAAATGTCTTTGCTATGTGGAAAAGTTTATCAATATGAGCGCTTCTCTATAAACAATCATTGGACAGTGCAACCTATTATTTTAACCCGGTTACAAAAGATGACCGATTTGAATAAATATTTTGATTGAATAATATAAATAAATTACCATATATACTTGCATTAGAGACAATAAGGAAAAAAATTGTGTATTAATGGCTCCGTTCAACTTTTATGGAAAAATGAAGGTTAAAAATATGTATAAAAATGTATCAAAGTATCATGACGTTATAAATTAATTTAGTAAAACTGGCGTACAATATTTTATGATATTGTTGTACCAATCACAAAATCATCGTACCTGTAAGTCAAAGATATTTATATATTAAGCTCTTTGCTGGAAACCCTGACAGAGAAAAACTTTTATTACTTGGGAATTATTTCGTCCAAGATTATGTCACTTATTTAAACTCAACTCAATTTGTCATATCTTGTCACATTACGTTATAATATATTATTGACATTACTATCACATCAATGAGCTAACCTTTACGATAACGTGATTTTGATTAATTATATCAACAAATCATAAACCACAGCATGTCATTAAGATCATTACGTAATGCTCCTAGATGTTTATGATGGTATTTTACGTAGTACGATAATTAACATTAATTTGATAAATTGTATCAAATACCAACAAATATAAAATAAAAACCTACAAATGTAAATAAATAATTAATAGTAATAATAAATAAATGGGACATGTACTTTCTTATAACCGAATGGTCTGCATGTCGGTTTAACACAGGAAGCAATAGTTTTATTAATTACGTGCGAACTACATATTAATTCTTACTTGGCATTTGTGAAGGAAAATATCGTAAGCAAGTCTGCAAACCTGATTTATGTATAATATTGGGAATGTGTGTGAAATCTATAGTGTACAAACCATGGCATTTGGCCAACGTGTTGGATTATGGTCTATTTCTGTCACTTTGTGAGAGAAAACTTGAGCCAAATAGAAAGAAAGAAAAATGTTTTTTTTTTTTTTTAAATAATTTCTTTGTTCAGGTAATAAAAACATAAATGTTAATTATGATGACGATAACAGATGATCAGTTACAGATAGAGATACTACTTGTTATTTGTACCTTAAAAATATAAACAAAAGTCAGTTACAGGAAGAATATGTATACCAAAAGTCATCCTGAACGCTTAGTAGAGATCTTCGTCACAAACTTTGACAAATATATATCATATTTTAAAATGATGTTCTGATAAAGTTACGAAATATTTCAAACAATTAAATATCTATAGATAAGTTTCTGTTTTTATCATCTATTGCTGTCCTTTGGTAGAGATTGTTGTTGATTTGTTGGTTCAATCATCATCACTACAACCCATATTGTCCCACCGCTGGGCTCGGATCCCCTCACACAATGTTTGAGGTTAACGTTAAAGGTCTGCCACGCTGGCCAAATGCGGGTTCGTATACCTTCGAGGACTCTCAAATATGCAGGTTTCTTCGCGATGTTTTCGTTCACCGTGGCATGTGATAAATAATTTGTAATACGTACATAATTGGAAACAATTGGAGATGCTTGCAGGATTCGAACTCGCGTCTGCCTTTCCAGATACCGATGTTTCAACCACTAAGCTATCACTGCTTATGTGTTTTGTAATCGCGGCTAATAATCTTAATAAGAACTATTGCATGGTGTTTCAAAATTTTTTTAACATCTTTGACGATGTATTGCACAAAATCCTTGACCATTTAAACATTAATATTGAACGACATTTGAATTACAAAAGGGATTAAGCACATTTGGCAAGAAAATGTTGTTGTGAAGATATATTTTATTGAGTTCAATGAATATATACATAACTCACACTACTACATAAATAGTTTTAAATTACAAAACTTCTTTCATTCTTACACGGTGTATAATTTAAATATTATATAAATATATTCTGTACTACCTAAATATAATTAAAATTAGCCTTATTTTATTTTTTGATACCTGCTCAAAAGTAAGATATTGTAAAACTAATTTGTAGCAAACTCATTTTTAATTGAAATCCTGCATAAGTTAAAAATGTTTCTAAACTGACATGAAACTTGAGACTAAAATTTTTATTATTTATATTGTAAGAATAATATACACTGTGTTATATTGTAAGAACAACATAAGAAATATATTTAGCATATATACTACAAGGTTTTAACCGCGACTTCGTCCGCGTTAGCTTTAGATTATTAGATCTAAATAAAAACTAAACACGTGCGAGTAACAACAAACATGCAATTGCCATGACAATCGTTATCTGTGATGACACTTGCGCTGTAGAATAATATAGAATTACAATACTATTATAAACTGTATATTATGGTAGGTTACGGAAACATAATGTCAAGAAATGTATTTTTTAAATAGCATTCACCTACGTAGAGATGTATGTAGTGGATTTATAAAGAATTATATACTACAACAATGTCTTATAGAACAGAAGCTAGATACATCTATAGAAAATCCCAAAGTCTGTAGTCAAATAGTTAGAATTTGGATAATCACGGAAACCCAATAGTTTTCCGGTATAAAAACTACTATGTCCATTTCTAAATAACAAACAATCTGTGTCCAATATTGTCAGAATCCTTTCAGCTTGTGTTGCGTGATTGGGTAACAAACATCCAAACATACAAATTTTAACATTTATAACATTAGTATGATTTATCGTTTATTACGATGCAAATTTTATTATGTATTGATATGCTCATTAGTCATATTGAATTTGTATTCCAAATCAACTAGGTAATTATTTAAAATCAATACCAAAAAAAATACCTCATCTCAATTTACATTTAAATGTACTTATTTAGAGGAAAGCTTTGGGTGTTAAACTTTAAATATACTTTACTACTATTAATTACTCCATTACTACTTTAATTACTCCATGATTTAATTGTCTAATGTTACTTTATGCTGCGACTTCCTGTGACCGAACTTCCAGCTAAGTTTAAAAGGTTTAAAATTAAGTTCTAACTTAATACGTAGTACTTGTGTATCTTCAACGGTATTATAGTTAATTTAGCTTAACAACTTAATATATATACTATTAATGTTGAAGACTATGAAAGGGTTTGTGTTTTTATCTGTTTTAAATTGAATAAACGCCCAAATATTAAATTTTCTTTACAGTGTAGTTATGTCAGTTCAAACGGTATTTTTGATAGATTTTTTTTATTCTGTGTAGGATTTATTATAGGTTCCGTAGGGTACTGCGATACTTATTTGCTATATTTAGGTATATATACGAATTTAGAGAGCTTTACTGGAGAAACACAATGCAAGCAATTAGTATTGCCTGTAAATAAGTATCCAATAGCTGGCGTTATAACATGTGATATTATTAATTTCTCAGAAGTAACCCTTACTTATAGACAGGATATATGGGATAATTAACAAAATAAATAACGTTTGATTTTATTTTCCAGGGAGAACATTTACCAACTCCACCGCCGATTCCACCAGCGATCCAAAAGGCCCTGGAATACTTAAAAACTCTTCCTGCTACTGCTGAAACAAATATTCAACCACAATATCAAGGGGCCTCACCTAAAAATAGAAGGTTTTGATGTATTATCATTATAAATGAACTTGATTACAATGACGATCTAGAACTACTTGTATTGTATAGTGCTTATACGAATACTAATGAATACCTTTGATTAAACACAGACATGAATAGACGCTAATTGTGTAGACTTAAGTCAGCTCGAAAGATATTCAGCAACTTTTGACGTATTACCTCGGTGATTCTTTAGTTAATTGGCCCTTTAGATGAGATAATTATCCAATATTTAAAGGGTATTCACTAAGCATCTTACACTATTTGAAACAGAATGAAATTATTATAATTTCTTGGGTTTAAGTTGTAAATTAATATTGAATAATGTAAATAAATTCATGATTACTATATATAATGTTTTAATTTTCCTCTTCGACACAGTGTTTTATAATCATTGCAAACGTATATATACGCTTAGAGCACTCTCGACTATCAATAAAACTCGGACCATACTCATAATAATTTCATGTGTATAGTCTCGACGTATTTTTGGATGATAACTATCCAATTAAAGTAGAAGAAACAAAATACTATTGTGTCAAAACTATGAAATCAAATCCAGTAATGTACCTAATGATGGATTAATCACTAATAAGAAAGTATACTATACGCCTACTACTTTTTGTGCTAAATGTAAATCGTTAAATCTTTAAATCTCAAGGTTACCAATAGCTACTTTACATTTGATTACGAAGTCATTTCGGAATCAAGACAGCGTTGAAAGGTTGACCCCACAATATGAACTGAGCCTAGCACAACATGTTCATATTCGTATAGATTTTAAATTCTAATTCTTAGTAATATTTGTAACATTATGTCGCTAAGATTTCATAACTGTAACTGTGAGTAGAAAAAAAAAACTCCTCGGGAGTTCGTTGCCGCTTCTTCTTCCGAGACCACTCACGGTAGGGATTTGTTGAAGCGACGGCGTAGTTTGACGTTCGAAAAGTGTTTGTAAAAACCAACTTCGAAT
>DWPT01003668.1:0-14121 GCA_018251895.1 Agathymus mariae mariae | reverse complement strand
GGTTGAAACTTTTGTTTTTTTTTTTTTTTTTTACTGTGCAGGAGGACTGATTGGCATCCTCATTTTTAATTTTTCTTGTTACTTTGGCCCAACTTGGTGTTCCCATTAAAGTTTCATATTTCTGTTTGAGTTTTTGAGAATATACTTCCACCTTTCTATTTGCTGAAATATTAGTACACAGTTCCGAATCATCTTCATCAATCCAAGCTGGTTTCAAATTCAAATCTGTTTCACCAATGTCTTGTGTGCATAGTTTATCGATAAAGTTTTCTGATTTTTTGAATAAGAGCGATGACAACCTGAAAATAGGAAAAATGTGTTATAGGAACAACTTTCAAAACAGAAATTGATGAAATTCTGCAGAATTGTAATGTAGTAAAAACATACTTCGACTCTTCTTCCTCTAAGGCGGTTATTTTGCGTTTCATACTGGTCTATTAAATCCCAAATCCTCCAAATAAGAACTAAATTAAATGTATTGTTGGTATAATTATAATATTATTTTCCGTTTAAAAGTAAAATGCATTTACAAAAATAAGATAACCTAACCAAATAATTATAAATACGAATACCAAAGGAAATACACATGCGAACGAAATATTCACTTATCAACGTAAAACAAATGACATTATGACACTGACATTACATTGTGACAGGAGAAATGGTAAACAGTGACATCATCGTTTTAAGGATTGCAAGGTTTTGAAAGTGCTTCCCTTTTTATCTATGCCATAACTGATGTTTACCATAAATATGCGGAAATTGAAAAACAAGTTCCTTCAAAGGAATATGGAAATGGTATTTTAAAACTTTTTACTTTTATAAGCGATTGTTAAATAAAGTAACAATTATAAAACTTGTAATGTATGTGCGTTATTAATTATCTTACTACGATTTATTTTTTAATATTGCTCATATCAAACTCGGTAATGTAAGTAAAGGTAATCCTGAAATATAAATTACATCAATATTATGTCAATACGTCATTAAAATCGTAAAGTATAATATAAATAGTTTAGATACTAACATTAAGTGAAATTATTTATAGCATTGAAGATTTTTATTTAGACACCTTTTATAATGAATAAACGGTGTATAATTAAAAACCGTATATTTTATTTGTTTAATCTTTATTGTAAATTCAAAAAAAATGAATGTTACAATGGGCGGACTTAATGCCTTGAGAGTATATAGAAAACATTAGATAACGTCATTATTTAATGCTCTTAATATTTTTAAAATATATTAATCATTTCCCTATTTTCCATTTTTATTTAGTATTATATATACTAATAAGACTCATTACGAGTATAATTCGTAACAATTTTAATGAAATCTAGTAGATTTGGCAGCCACGAGCACGAAACGAAATGTTTATGTATTTGGCTTTACTATAAAATTATTATGGCTGCAGTGCCTACTCCATAGAGTATTTAATACTTGCATGCTCCTTGCATTCGTGTCTATGGATATATTTTCGAAATAAACCATTAGAGGTTTATTTTAATATTATTTACAAAATGTACACATTGTTGTGGTATATTAAGTTTAGACATCGATAATAAAATCCAAATCATTTTTATCTGCGCAGATTATGTGTACACTTAAACAGTAATATTTTGTTTTATGGCGACATAAAAGGGTAATTTTTGTTTGTTCCAAAAGCGTACACTGCATTTTGCTGACAGAAAAGAAAAGGGATTGCTTTATCTCTTTCTAACTTTAGGACAATTTCTTTCTTATTTGAAAATTGAACTCAGTTGCCCGATTCCACTAAATACAACCAATCAGAAAAGAGTTGAAATTACAATACTGGTATTTCATTGGTCATTTTATATAAGTTAAGTGCTACATTCTGCTAGATATAATCCAACATATTTAGAAGTAGTTTCGAACCTTAACAAAGAAATTGCTGAAACTATCTATTTATATCGGTCGTATGTTAATCGTTCATTGCTTTCATTCGGTGTTTGTTCATACTTGTAGTGGTTTAACTCGTAAGCATCGTATTAGTATCTGTAACTAGTAATAAAGTAAGCATCATTTTAGAGTGGTAATTGTGGCAAGAAATTTTTGATTTACTTTAGAAATAACGAAAGATTTGTGCATTTAAAACTCGAACTAAGTGATTAAACAAAAATTCAACGATTGTGTTAAATCCAGTTTTCATTATGATATTAGCTTAGTAAATTTTTATTCTGTGACCTTTTTTACATTCAGAAGAATGAAGTGTCAATATGGATCCTTTTAACCGTATGAAATAAAATCCAGTAGTTAGTGCAAAGTAATCGCTACCATTTTATTACTAGTGTCATAAATTAAACAATGGGGCCGAAAGGGGCACCACCATAAAGTTTTTTTAGTGCCTGAGTCGTTCAGGCTGCCATAAAATCATTAAGAAAATCCGATTGATGAGCTCCAAATATAAAAAGCGTTCAGTCGAGGATGGTGCAGCGAGAACGGTACAGAGAGAGGACGGCCAGCGATGAGCGGGGTGCAGACGGCGATGCGAGGTGGAATCTGGGTCGGTCCTCACGCGGATCGGCTTCGGTGGTCAGCTAGGGAGCAGGAGGTTCGGGGTGTGGGTGATATGCGTGCGAGATGTCCGGCAAGCCCGCGACACTGGGCGCGTCGCGAGCGAGCGTGGCGGGCGCGCCGCGAGTGCTGGTATACGTGGCGGAGCCGCGCCAGCTAGAGTCCGCCGGCGCGGGCTCCGAAACGCTGCCCGCCGCCGCCCCGCCCTTCGACGGGCTTTACCTCCACGAGAATCTGCCGCATCATCTCTCCCTTCCTCGGACAGCGCTCTACAGGCCGCAGTCCGAACACGACGATCATCGAAATGCCACTACAGTATATTACAAACAATTCAATGATAATGATGGCAAAGTGTGTTATGGAGTCTCTGACAACGTCGGACAAAGAGCAGAATTCTATCCAGTGACTCAACAATTTCTAAAGGATTCTTGTATTAAAGTTGATGAAGATGGCAAGGTTCTTGAAGGGAGTACTAACTTGGGCGTTAAAAATGATTGCATCCTGGCTACAGAGCTGAATAGTATAGAGACATTTCACACTCGGGTCTCAATAGAAACTGGGGACCCAGGCACATACCAAGTCCGATGTCCCATGAGCTCGGAAAATAATATGCCATCTATGGTGACAGGTTTACTTGGTCCCGATCAGAATCAAGTGGATGGTGGTGCAGTGCAAAGTGGTGAAAGTGAGAACATAGGTTGTAGTGATAGAGAGCAGCCAGTGGGCAAGAGTTATGTGAACTATCAATTTTTAGAACAAAGTGTGCAACACCAATCAATTGTAAATCAAAGTATAAATATTCTGAACCAGCAAGTGGGTGTGAGTAGACCTGTGGTGAGTGATGACGGTTCCCCGCAACTGGTGCGGACTGCCGATGGTGTGGTGCTTGCAGTCGTGCCTTCCCCAGTACTCCCACATTCCACTGAAGCTTCTGAACTTAGGACAGCACAGAGTGATTTCCCACAAACTATTACTGTGCCCTTAGGTTGGAGAAGAATTGTGAATGGAACATCAGTACTCTATGTTAGGTAAGATATATTATTAACATTTGTTTACAGTGTATAAATGTATCCCATAATCCTGGAAGTCATAAAGTTACATATACATTGATATAGCCTATATGTTGTGTTATAGTATAATCATTTAACATAGTTATGATGACCATGAATATGTGTATGTATGTTTTTCTTTATTATCATATTTTATCTTAAACTGTTTAGGGTCAGGTTGTCAGTTAAACTAAATATTAATAAAGTATTTAATGCATATTTTGACTCTTAAAAACACATATGTAGTTTAATCAAAATTACTAACCAACTTAATCAGCTGATTGTTATCATCAGATAATATTGTTAAGCTATGTCAGAGGACCTAATGCAGTATACACTTGGGTTACTACTGACCTCTCCACCAATCCACACTGGAAAAGTGTGATCGAGTATGCACTTACATTTATTGGTTTCTAGGAGAAATTGCCCAGCAGCAGGGCTCTAATTATTTAAATTGCCTATTTCATTTAGTTTTGTGCACTGAAGATATTCCATCTAATGTGTTATGTATCTTTAAAGATATTAAAGTTGTATAAAAATTGAATGTATACGAGTAATTAATTGGATCAGGGGAAATTTACTTCTTTTTTTCTCTCATTAACTACTCAGGCACTATAATTTAATTAATTAGGTTTGGTTAATAAAATAAAATTTAATTTGTTTTATAAATATTTGATACCACCCTATATTATAAGGCTTTGAAATCAGAACTACATCATTATTAAATTATATTATATTATAAATATCCCACATTTTTACTTAAATTATGCCATTGTTAAAGACTAGTCGATGAAAATCTATTATGCCTGTTTGAAATACATTATTATTACAGCCTTTTATTACATAATAATGACAGTCTAGCTAGTTGTAAAATAAAATCAAGGCCTTTAGCCTAATTGATAGTGAGTGAAGCATCTCAGATCTGATTCAATTTCTAGATACAGTAACTGTGACTAAATAGTGCCACATATAAATATGCCACAGATTGTCCAATTTAATTGTGTATAATGAGAAAAATCCTGTCATATCCTAATAAGTTTGTAAACATTGTGTCTTTTTCATAATTAGTTGTAATTGACTACCATTCATAGTCTACTAAATTTGAAGACCAAAGGCTTGTACTGTATGCAATTTTGTGTGCCGACTGAACAGATTGACTAGTGAAAGGTGTTCTATTGTTACAAATGAAAAATTGCAAGCTGTACCTGTAGTAGTAGCAAAAGTGGGCCATTTATTGGCTAGATCAAACAATTGGTTTAATTATTATCATCAAACTGAGCCAGTGTTGGACTTAACAATGCTGTTAGAATTTGAGTGATTATAATCATGTTGCTATATGTCAGTTACATGATATATGTCTGATTCTAATTGTAATCCAAAAGCTCTAATACTAATGGCCTGATTTTAACTCACTGTCTCTGTATCTTCAGATCTCCTCAGATTTACATCATATATTAAAAAGGCCAAACTCCCAACTCATTCCATAAATAAATAAATAAAAACAAAATAGATTGACAAACAATACAGTTATGGTTGTTCATATATAAAAATACCATATAAAAACGAACATAGAGTGACATCTTTTTTTAAAGTTAGTAAAAAATATCCCACTACAGCGGTTTATTAAAGCGGTATAAAAATTATGGATAATATTTTTTTTTAAGGAATATAGGGTCCCACAGGAATTTTTTAAAGTATCGAAAAAAATATTTCGTGTTCTAAACTTATAGGATTGAAATTTATATTCAAGATTAAAGCTTATTATTCCATTTGAATACAAGAAAATTAATAGTGCGCATATTCTCTTTAAAATTGTACTAGCTGTTATGCATATGAAATATAAGATATTGTTAAGTATGTACTGAATCATTCATTTTCACTGCTTTGTTATATGTATATATAAATTACTTTCTATATGAAGATGACAACATTACAATTTTATCGATATTTATTTATTTATTTATTTATTGCAATTTTTTAATATTAATATGATTAAACCATTACGCAAACTTATTAGATACAAAAAAAAATACGAAATGAAAAAAAAATGAAGAAATTCGTGTCCTCAGTTTGATATGGCGAGTGATTGGCATGTTAAAAATAAATAAGTAAAAATTATGTAATCATAGGATGCATTACGGCTTACAGCAAGTATATCATAAATAAATGTTAACAAGTTTTCTTTCTGTTGAGGGACTTTGTTCGTATAAGTTTCCCCCAACTTAAAAAATAATCCTACTACTCCATGGGATACATAATATATTATGAAGCAATAATTCAAGGTTACGAATGTATAAATAAATATGTATTTATTATATTTAATTAAAAGAAATTCACAAAAAATTACCTCTATCTCGGAAATATGAGGGTCAAAGATTTTGTTAAACCTATGATATGAGCACTTTAGCAAAATCTTAGGAGTAAAAAATGTTTCCAGAAAACGTAAAGAATCACTGATATATTTATATTACGGAATCATATTTAATGCTCATCCGGTTCGGACTCGATACTGTTTGGGTGCGTGGCAATTTTTTTTTTTTTCATATTTATATCTTACTGATGATATAATATCGTAATTTAAAAGGAAATCTATACGAAGGCACATTTAAGAGACTTAAAAAACATTTCGTTATAATCACCTACACGACAGTTACACAAAATTAAAAGCATTGAAACCCACACCTAATGGCACAGAAAAATGTAGCGATTAATGTCATGTCTTTCAAGCGTCGATATAAAGATACAGAGCCTTTTTGATCGATTCGAAGTCGAAATAGTATATACATCTATGACAATGTCAGGAAAATGTCCGCAAAAAAAAAACACAGATTCCCTGCGTATGGAATTTTTTAGCATTCGCTAAAGAATAACGCACTTTTCTTTAAAAATGGTTTCATTTAAGTCGTTTAATGTATACATTTCCGAAGAAAAGCATAGAAATAAGGAATGGATTAGCTGTCGAACTAGTGGTGTAATGTATTTTGTACACAACTTTCGGAAATAGATAGATGTCTTTAAGTTTATTTACAGCCTTGCTTTGAAAGAAGGTTCGGTGGAAAAAGAATTAAGATTGAATAAAAATCAATATACTAAAATATATATGTATATGGTAATAGTCAAATTACGAGTTAAAGATAAGCAAGAGATTAAGAGATATCCAGTTGGAACGTCATACGTTGTTATTTCCAATTAGATTATCCGTTGACGAATCCTTCAGTCGATCAGGAGTTGTTAAGATTTATGGATGGTTAAAAATAAAAATAATTGCTTATTTTGTGATAACAGTCACGAGTGTAACGAGTGAGATTGAAGATAGTTAATCGGTAATAAAGTACGGAGAAAACATGGACGGGAATGAGCACCACAGATCGTGCGTTTACGTTAAATCAATCCGGCACAAGTGGACAAACCAGTTGGGCAGCTGTGCGGACGTCGTGCCGGCACAAGTGACGAGAGTCGTGTTCTCTCTTAAGCCTGAACGCACCATATTATCCCTGTTTGTTGCCATGTTCTATGCAAAGTGATCGTATTAGTGGACCGTGTTCAGACCTAGGTCGTGACGTTTTTTCATCTTG
This sequence comes from Agathymus mariae mariae, assembly GCA_018251895.1. Classification (NCBI taxonomy): domain Eukaryota; kingdom Metazoa; phylum Arthropoda; class Insecta; order Lepidoptera; family Hesperiidae; genus Agathymus; species Agathymus mariae. The sequence goes on along the minus strand of DWPT01003668.1, from coordinate 6,962 downwards.
AATTACTTTCGTCTCAATGTGTTCCGAATTTCTCAGCAGTCTGTCACATCATATAACAGAAACGGGTACTAGAACAGTTGATCGCGTCGTATTGCGTGTGAACAACTTCATTTAAATTTACGAGCCACGATACTTTACATAGGGCGACTACTGTCTTGTTAGAACACAAGGGTACAGTTAAATTCCAGTAAAGCTCCGCAAGGACTTCATTACGTAAAATCACAAGGCCCAAATCCCGATTACACTTACCACAAATTTAATGGCCAGAAAAGTCATACTGATTTATCTCGAATCTCGGATACACTTGGAGGGCTTCATATTGCTGTTGTCCGTTGTTAAACTATTAATGAATATTCAGGTACGTGGACACGTAGACGGTTATATTCTCATCCTGTATTACTTGAGTAATAGGTGCATGTAAAAATGAATTAAAAATTTTTTTTGATATTTGTATAAGGAGATTCAATAAACTGAATTAATTCTAAATTACTCATTTATCCACATGAAAAAAAAATAGTTTTTGTTATCTCCATTTAGCCATAACTTATTGCTTTATGTAGTTCCTCCGTTGTTTAAACTCGTCAATCGCATTGTTAAAAGAAGCCATACCTTCAAAATTTGTCTATTAAAATCCTGTGTCTTCATCTTTATTAATTATAATAAAATATTAATTCCGACAAATGCAGCATAAAGATATGAGATTTCGACTTGCACTATGATAATGATTCGTAATCTTTTCATTAATTATATGTTTCCGTTGCCACAAATACAAGTTATTATAATGTCATATGAAGTAGGAACGTTTACGACGACTGGAGGGTATTAATACGATATTGTCCGTGTCGTTCCATACGTTCCCATGTATTTGAATTTTTGTGCGTCTTATTTTTATTTTGCATACATCAAAAGACGTGCTTATAAATCACCGGTACCCATGTACAATCTCGTTTGATACAACAAACAATAGAGGGTTTAAGTATGATCGTGTCAGTTGAATTACTATAGTGAGCGACATTATGGGACCGGGACGCGCCTGGGGAGATGCCATTGTGGGTAGCTTGTGCTCATTACACGGCGCTTATCTGTCATTGGCAGCACAATGCTTAACCAAAACAATACTGTTACTTACACAGATTTATTAGTATTTATTAACATACCGTAGATAACAATAAAGTCTTTCAGAACTTGTAAAGTTAAGTGTTCAATTATTTATACTTCAGTTGCTATTATTAGTAAACTTTAAGATTCTGTAGGTCAAGTCATACCCCACAATTGAGCTATGCAAACGCACTGTTTAAATTTGAAATAAGCACATAGTAACCTGTGCTAGGTATCTATGTATTAAGTTCTTGAAATCTATTTCTACCATTAATTTAAGCATGGGCCACGTTGTCACATTCCTTTGCAAGCTGCATTATAAAATTATCATCTGTGATGATCCAGAGCATAGACTTGCATACGTAAAGTCGTGCTATAGCATTGATTTTTTCATGGAAATTATTTGACGATAAATAATTTATCATGTTGTGTTTTCCTCGATAATTGCGTTTTTCGTGATACTTATATTTTTATATTACGCTTATTTCAAAAACCATATATCCTATTACTATAATAAAGTTTCAGACGAGTACCCTAGCCGTTGGCGTAAGCTTGTATGTCATACATGGCTCTGGATAACATAAACATTCGTTTTTTGTTTATGCAGTAAAGCATTAACAGCTGACGTATTTAAAATATTAGAAACAATTTGTGAAGTGTATGTTATGATTGCATTAAGTGGTAACAACTGCTAATTAGAAGTATTAACTATAATCGCATGTCTGATTTTATAACATCAGCTGGGATTGTTGTGAAGCATTGGCATATTTTTTTGAAAAAAAAAAAAATGGTGCTTAATTCAAAATCTACCTAAATCAATAACAAGGGGCGTTATCAAATTTTTACCGCTGTAATGCGGGGGGGACGAGTAGAGTTTGTGAAGGCAGTCAGCGGAATTCTCTGTGGTGCGCTTACGCACCTCACCTCACAACTGACCGGTCATAAAATAAGACGGTTGTCTTTTCCTTTATTGACTTCCATTGCTTAAGTGATTTACGATTACGGACATTTGCAGGCTAAGGATGGAGTGAAAAGAAATTATTTTCGACGTTTCAATACTTTTAACTTTCGGGATTTCTTTGTGCCCCTTTGTGATGGCTTGCATAATGCTGGGATCCCACGTATATCGGACCCATACAGGCGGTCAATTGTTTCCATGGATTTAATGGGCGGCACCCGGCGTTCTAATCCGACTTACAATTCGTTCCGACTTTCTTCACAATGGGCCGTACGCGTTGATCCTATTTCATAATTGTCACCACCCGTCGTGTAAAAGTTTTTGGAAGGCGTTTTCGTGATTTCGCTCTTGAAATTGTAAATGTAAAATGCTACATAAAATATACATTTAATTTAGCTTACTTACTTATCATCGTAGTGGTTCCAAATATTTAGTGACGGTAGAAAACTAACAAAAATTCAATTCCACTTTAAGCCTCAGTGTCATCTAAGATCAAATTATTTTTTTACAATATTGCCTGTATCATTCAGCAGTCATATTATAGCTATCTTACAGCCAACGTCCAAGTTGTCATTTATATATGAAATATTTTTTACATGAACAATTTTTGTAAATAAAGAATCATGGAATGATTTCTATTTATGTTATTATGTGTAACTTTTTATTTTATTAAATACATTTGTAATTTTTTTGAGTGATGTAGTTCAGAAAGCAATTGTCATTACTTTATACACTTTATCGCAGATATTTTGTAAGATTCGAGATATGATTGGGAGAGAGGGTGGTTAAGTATTAAAAAAACTAAACGAGATATTACAATTCAGCTGTGTTGCCGTATATTAGTCATGGTAACAACTTTCATATAGAATTATACGGTTACCAATTATACGAACAAATGAGGCGTTTCATTACCTCAAGAGAATATAAGTATATATTGTAATTGTACATGATACTTCATAGCATGTTTAGGTTAAATAGCATATTCTGTATATACATGTATTACACATACGGTACACGCCGGCTGCTGTTGGTATAGTTATTGATAAAAATGAAAAAAATATAAGGTCCCTTTTAAGTTGCACACCCATAAAACGATTAGAGAGGTTTGTCAACATTTTTATACGGTCGTTCGTTTGACCAAATCTTTTCAAGGTAAATTGCCAGTCACTGCACAATGTAAGCAAATTGTCCAAGCTCGCTTTCATTGTCGATCATTTATTGAATTGTGAATGTTTTCCTTTACACTGGAGTATGTAAATCTTTACCTTGAACTATGCGTGCGGTGCAATATTTTTAAGGAATCTATTAAAGCAAGAGTTTTATAGGAATTATAACTTCACATTATTAATTTAATGTGGCTTACAAATTTATCATATAAGTATTCAAAAGTAATATGTGTGACAATTTTAATACATTTCATTATGCTTAAATAGCCATGTCCGCTGTTCAGTTGTTAAGCTGTAAACGATTTAGAGAGGTTACATTCCGCCGTTACTTTGATATGTTAGACGTACATTAACAAATTTTAGAATTATGTAAAGAATAGTGACTCCCTCCGATTTCGTTCGGGTTGAAAAATTATTTATATATACATGATTGTTCAAAATTTTATGTTTTTTGACTTGATTAGATATAACTCTGTTGACTGATATTTTATGTAGCCTTTCATTTGCGCAATCACGTATTCTCACTTCATACCAATTGCCAGTAAGATCGGTCAAGCTGTTCTTGAGTTATAATAAGACATACAGCTAGACGACAGGCAAAAAAATTCAAATCGATGTTAGTGAGTCATAAAACGAATATTTATCGTGAAATTTGATATAAAAAAAAAATGTAACGTACAGACAGACAGACACTACAGATTTATATAGTAGTATAGATATTGTGGATACAGGGAACATATCTGGTAAAGCGAGTAAATTTGAGATGAATAGTAGCAGGTCAGTCAGTTCCGGGTCGTTTAGGCTGAATATTTACATTACGTTCTCGAGAATATTAGGATTTGATACAAAAAGTTGTTAACTTAAATTATAGTTGTAAATTCAAATACATTTGAGTATTCGTGTTAATAGAGATGCTATTGTATCCATTGTCACAATATTAATTACCATTAATAAAATATAGTGATATTCAAAATATTACTTCTGAACATTTATCTAAGTTGTAATCAGTATGTTTCTCAATTATAATAACCTTACCTTAACGAGTCGGCCATGTGACCTTGTCATAATAAATATATTCAAGTTTTTTTGGATGTTACCTTAAATATAAGTAAATATCATATTACAATAATAAATATTGAAACCATATATTTCTTAAAGGCAAATACAATCTGTGTTATATATTATTCTCCTATATGTGTTCTTGTTTTCTTATGTTAGGTATTACATAAAGGCATTAGTGCAGAGAGGGCCCATAGATTTTGCGCGAATGATTCCTTGATAGCATTATAATATATGAATATTTAATCGTTATCCTGTCATAAGTTTTGCACGCTACATACTTACTTGTGTGTGACTATAACGTGCTAGTGGGAATACAATAACTAGAAAAATATTTATCGTCAGTTTATTTATTGCATTATTATATTTGATCCTGTAATCAGTGAATTAGATGTTATGTGCAGTGTTCAATCGTTCACAACAAGAACGGCGGTGTCGAAAGACAAGATCACACGCGCGTTGACCTCCGTCGTGGCTCCGACGCGGAAATAATATGGATTACGTAAGCACAGTCGAACGTTTTTTATTACTCCATTAAATGAGGCACACCGCCCACGCTGGGTGGAGAGCGTCCTAACAACAAATAAAGTAATAGAACTTTATGTTATAGCCGTTTCACAGCTACCATTAATTGGTGAACATTAGCTGCTTTTTCGTTAGGTGGGGTAAAGTCCAATGAAATTCGAAAATTAGAAAATAATAAGGATCTCTAATCATTTCAGTTCTAAATAATCACAATGTAATATTTTATTAATTGGACATAATGCTAACAATAAATTAAGTTTTAATAAAAATATGTTTTAGTACGATAGTATTAGTATACATTTGTCTGCGATGAATAAAGAATTATCCAACATAAAAATATCTTCAATGTCGTCCAAGAATCCACAATTCGTTAGGCGCACCATGATTAACTCTCGAAATAGCTCACGAGTCTAAACGGAATTAATTCCTAAAACAGATGATTCTATAAATACCATATGTTCACACAATTAGGAATTGTATAAACGGGTAATATATATAAAAATTAGGACGTTACATATTTTTATCTAACAGAACAGGTACCTTTAATTATCGAACAGTTTCTCTGAATTGTAAATATTCCTTCTGGTCGAATACTTGTTAACAAATAGGTATCAATTTTATCGGAAGTGTCCCTTAAGCGTACAATTACTACGTATTGAAATAACGATTGGTATTAATAAATCATTTGAAACAGAGCTTACTTTGCTGCTTATAAGCTGTCTATCAAGGTCGACAAGGATGATATTGTGGCAACAAAAACATTGTTAAACATAACAAGATACTTGTACCCGGGCTAAGACGCCATTAATCACTGCAGCAGAGGTTGATAAATAAACACTCGAGTGTAATGTCAAGTCGTGAACGGGCAATGCGAGGTTTCTACCGGATGCGCCGCTCAGCCGTGCTCACATGGGCTCCAGACGGGCGAGGCAAAACGAAACGTGTGTTCCAACTCGTTCGTTCCCACAGAAGCGATACTGAGGGATCGGCCCGAGGTTGCTATGCGAATCTAATAAAAAGTATTTGTTGCGTGAGCAAAAAAGGTATCGCTCTTCAAGTGAAATAATTTTGCCTGTTGTTACGCTCGCTCCGCTCGGCCCGCAGCAGGTGCGAATCGTGGACCAGAACTGGACGGGACAACATTTTATAGCTTTATTGATATCGAAAAATAAAAGTACTGACTGAATTGAACTGAAGCATACTAACAGGATTTTAGCCCAGCAATTTTTTTTAAACGCTCGTTCAGTTGAGACGTCAATAAGCTTATTGAATCGTAGATAACTGAGATACGGCCGCCACTCTTGTGTTATTACAACTGTTGTAAATTTTGAGTATTGTTAGATTATTTACTTGTGTGCTTCTGTTTCTCTTTAATATCTACTGATAAAGTGATTCTCTTCATTTCACAGGTTCCTCCAAATAATGTCTTTTATACGTACATTTAATTTATTTATTTTAATACGTACACAGAAATATAACAGGAGTTTCATTGATAAATTGTGTAGTAATAATTGATTTACAAATAGTAAATCTATAAACTTCACGTAATATGATACTTACAGTTGCATTCTGGATTCGCTTAATTTATTGATTTAACTCCTGTAGTTCGATGTCAATAAAACAAAGCAGGGAAAAAAATAGTCCTATCAAAGTTAACTAGATATCGTTTTTGATTATGCTATAATCAATATATATATATATATATATGCTATACTAACATAATAATACGTAGTCTTTTATATGATGTTAAAAAGTAAACAATTCACCCAAAGCCAATTGCCAATAAATGGATTTTGCGTATGCATTGGCGATAACAGTGTATTAACAATGGGATTAATCTCCAGTTAATTTGACAAATAACTGTCACTGCGTGTTAGCACAACATTAAAACATTATGTATTGAGTACGGAGTGTCAAAATCATTTACGATTTAGTCGAATTAATTTTAATACAATATAATTCAGTAAAACGGTATATTTTTTAAATGTGTCATTCTTATCGGTTACTACGTTTATAAAGACGTGTAATCAGAGTTGTAATTAATGCATTAAATTTCTTAATGCATTAGCATTTTCATTAATCATTAATTTCAAGTTTTTAATGGAAATTACTTTCATTGATCGTTAATATTAATTTTTTAATGACAAATAATTTTA
>DWPT01003667.1:0-14124 GCA_018251895.1 Agathymus mariae mariae | reverse complement strand
TACCTACTTAAACAATACTTAAATCTAGCCAAACAAAACTAGCGTCCTTGTCAGTGAGAATATTATTATTTCGCAAGTCTTCTCAAAAATCTATATTTCGAAAATCGATATTTTTAGAGATTCTAAGAAGATATCCTAAAGATTTGAAGGTTAATCTCTTACACACGGTGCGCTCTTTTTCGAATCCAATACGCATCTCTCCAATTTTCAAATCCAATTTCAAAAAGGAAAGTTAGGAAGCTTGAAATCGTGTGTAAAGTCCTCCAAACTGTACTTGGTCAACGGGGAGAAATGAGGCCTTTACCCTTACATTGTAAAGGAGAGTCGAATCCAGGAGTGGAACAGTTATGTTCAAATTCAGAATTATTTGACCATACAGACAGTCTTTTGATTCCACTAAAGTGTTTTACTTTAACATTCAAAATCTGAGTTATCCTGTGAGAGCTGATAAAGTCTGGGTTATGATAACGATATTTAATTAAAGATTAGAATTATATCAAAAACTCAACACCAGAATAGATTGTCTCGTGTATTCTAAATTACTTTTGGACCTACACTTGAGATTTTTTTATGCGCTGTAATTAAAATTGAAACCATGCCGAACAGTTATCTTCACCTTAAAATTTGTTTCATAAAAGAGACCCCCGATACCATCCTTCCGTAATTATGTGTTACAAACTAAGTAGCATACATTGGACATATTTACATTTTTAAGTTAGATAATACTTTGAGGAATCCAGAATATCTCTAACAAATCAAACAAATCTAAGAATAACGTGTCCCAAGGCGTCTACGTACACAAATATACTCATGTTGATAAATACGTTTATTTATTTTTCACCCATTAAGTAATATGCGCAACTTTTTTCAATTTACAGAAACCGTTAAGTAATACGGTAAACAGGTACAGGTTTCCGCGCGAGTTCAGGTCACATTCACCGGGCTTGTACTCTTCAAGGGTGGATGGAGGCACAAATTATGTATATGGCGTTCTTTAATTTCCTGCCATTTTCTCCGTGTGTGGTCAAAATGTTACCTGTAAAATTTTTTTTTTTTTTTGTAATGGACATTGCAAGTAATCTTTGAATTAAATTGATTTAATTGACATAATGACTGATTTACATCAGCTTGGGAACAGAAATTATTTGTGGCAAATATGATTTGGCCAAAAACTGAACGCATGGAAAAGGTATCAAGCGTGATTGCTGTTTAGATTTTAGCATATTTTAGCATTTTTTGAAAGTAGCAAGTAGGTATGATACATTTTAATACGTGAACTGGACCTGCGTCGTAGTTTATGTTCAATGGATCTTGTGTAAAGTAAGTTGATCGGCTTATCGAAATAACTGTTGTTGGAGGTTATAAGACTTTCAAGGCAAGCAGCTGTCATTATTTTTTCAATTAAATTGAGTATCGAGACCCAGAGATGGAAGCAACTTGTCTGAACTTGAAACCGCAATCGGATAACCACTTAACGACATTGTCCTTTTGTAAGGCTCCGTGTCTGCGAGATGCAGGTGCGTGATGACGTCACGACGGCCATGAGAATGTACCGACAGTGGACACTCTCACGCCTCCGCGGAACGACAATCGCAAACCAGTTCTGCGCTAAAACCACGTAAGTGCTGTCAATACGACTGTACGCGTCCCTTAGGCGGTGTTGCTAAGCGGCATGCTTTATGCGGGACGTCCCAAATTAGACACCTCATTGTCCAAGGAAGCATTTAAGTTTGGCTCAAAGCAACAAACAATTACAGGTTCTACTGTCTTACACAGATTTCATTTTAATCTGTTCTCTGGAGGTAACTGTAAAAATATAATTTTAAACTAAGAGTTGAAATTATATTAATACTTAAAGCTCTTTTGGCTAAAACTACATATATACAAATTAAACATTTATTATTCTTTGAGAATATAGGAATTATTATTAGAGTTAGCGGTAATCTTTCCTCGTTCTGTTTTCAATCACCTCTAATTGAACCACTTTAAATATTCAATCTATTTAAATGGTACATAGATTTAACTGGAATTTTGTGATACCCTCATAATACTAATAAAAATCCTGTATAATTCACATTTTAGAGACACGTAGTTCCAAGATACTATAAGATGCTAGTTACTGGACGCTAAAAAATCGTAGACTAGATTGGTAACAATCAAGGATTAGCTGGAACAATGATAGATCCAATTACATTGACGTGAAAAAGTCGATAGACCGTCGTGTTCATTACACAAATGACGTTGTAAAAACGTGTGCTTCTATTTCTATTTCTTGCGAGTTATAACGAAGAGCTAGATAATAATTAAAAGAAAATAAAAAGCACATTGATTGATAGAACGACGTACATATTGATTGACCAAAGTAGATTTTGGACACTCGGAAGGGTACTGGAAATGTTTTTGCTCTTATAGACCAGCTAGACTTGCTTGTCGAGGCTAAAACAGATAAAATATAGGTAAAATGCGGAAATAACTAGAAATAATAGTTTAACGACCCCGTAGCCCAGTTGGTGGTGACCCTGCCTGCAGAGCGAGGGGTCCCGGGCTCGATTCCCGGCCGGGGCAGACATTTATGTACAGATAAATGTTTGTTCTCGGGTCATCGGTGTTTGTGATGTCATATTTGTGTATGTCCATGCCAACCGCAACAGGGTATCTTACAGCGGGGGTGTGAGTGTGTTAACGTTTATAACGTTTATATGAATGTGTGATCTTTTGTTTATTCTGTATTTGAAATGATAAGCAGCGATGTTAGGTGTTGTCGCATAATTGACCCGTTGTATCAGATCAAACTCCGTTACAGTAACTATTGGTTCAGTCAATACCAGACAAATCGAGAAGAATATGAACTGATTGCTTTTTATTGCTATATAAAGGTACTGTAGTCAAATTTGGTATTTCATATCTTGTATTGATTGAAACAAAATAATTAATTTACACCCGCCCCATTTCTCAAATGAATCAAAGTCACCCCGTTTGATTTGGAAATTACCATAAAATCAGTCCCAGAACGGTGTCAATTGATTAGAGAGGGGGTGTCCGTGTGAATACGGACAGGAAGTGCTTTTGTGGCGGTGATGCGTGTAATTTATTCCAATTTTAAGTAGGGATGTTAAGAAATTTCGTATCCGTCACCGAATGGATTAATCCCATTACCGAGTTGATTACCAATCAAAGAATATCCAAAAAAAAAAGTATAGTTTATGAAATGTGAATAATTTTTTTAGATGAAATTGCAGCTAAACAGGCTTAAGGTTTTAAGTTTATAATATGGTACATTACATATACTATAATAAAAAGCATGGGAAGTTGGAAGATAAAAGACAGTTAAAAACAATCTAGCCAAGTAAAATTTTAAATATAATAATTGAACGTAAGCAAAACCAGATTACAAGATTGCATTAAATTCACTAATATGTATCAGAATACACGCGTGTTAAAAATATTCGCAAATTTTAATCTCCATTCAGTAATAAATAGTTCGGTTACTTTCGAAACTTTCGAATTTAACTGAATTATGTGCTCAGGTATACAAGTACCGTTTAAAACATTTTCTGTTTTTTGGTAAATGGAGATTGGTGTTACCACTGCAGTTTTTATTTGTTTTAAAGGACGCTTTAGTTCACACATTGTACGTATGTAATCATATCCGTAATGTCTCACATCCCTAGTTTGGAGTTATTGGTGCAATAATCGAATGCACGCCACACGTGTGTGGCTGCACTGCATATTGTTCTCTTGTTGTTTTACGGGCGCTACACACGAAGTTTTGATGTCTGTGAAGGAATCTGGGTAGCTCGTGTCAATTACGATTGTCTGTGCGTCTGAAAATAAACTAATGTTTGATCACGTTTAACGGTTTTGTACTGAACTACTACATTATATCATCTGGCTGCCTTTCGACGATATATATTTTCTCAGCATTAGGGACCTTATGCTGAAATGTCTATGGATCTAAAAATACTAAGTACTTCTTTTAAATTAAAAAAGGCGTATCATGTATATCTTACGCAATGTAAACTAGAGATACACATGTACAATGCGTACTCAAATAAACGGTTGATATTTTCATAGCAGGTGGGCTCATATTTTATGTGGCGACACGACTAACGTTAAGAGACCCCCCACACGAATCTACAACAACATAAAATTGAAGCAATAGCTCAATGTCGAACTCAATTTAACTAGCTGTTACGTAAACAGGTAAGTTGATACGGCGTCAGTCGGTAACCGAACCCTGGCCCTCACGGCGCTGCGCACACGTCGCGCTGCGCGCTGCGCTCTGGTGGTCAGGACGGACAGCCGTACCATCGGCATATGGACGACGAGTCTGCGTAGCAGCAAACGCCGTTGCCGCCGCCGACCGGTTCCGCAAATTATCTTACACGTCAAGTAACTCACGCAGAAGGCAGCCTTCGTTTTGTTTGCCGCAGTGCGCGTGTTTCAACGTATTTGTATCTTTGTTTAATTATGTTATATAACAAAGTGTTTCAAACGTTGAGTTATAAGTATGCCAGTCTCAAAGTGCAATAAGAAATTAGCTCGAGCTATATTTAATAAAACGCTGTTATTAAATTTTTCTATATATAACATATTTAATTTCTTTGTATCTTGATATTGCAGTTGCATTTAGAAGAAAGCAGGTACGCTGCTGTAGAAGCATGACAGGTATACAAAAAAGTAAAAAAAAAGAATATGTAAATTTTTTTAAAGTTTAATACTGGTTTTATATTTGAGTAATCACACCTTTTGTAAAGTCAGCACCAGTCACTACCTTATTTTAAGATTACATTCATGGTATATTCTATTATCTAGAATATCACTTGCTAGTGTTGAATCTATATTCAACCCCGTTGCAGTTATATTATTAACATACCCTCGCTTCGCTTCGGGAAACTTGATTTTTACGATTGCTGTAATCAAAACCTTGTGAGATTATCGCATTCAGACAGAGGGTCAGAGATTTTTTTTTACCATAAAGCATATGTCCATCCTTAATAATGTATCATTCAAAGGTAAATGAATTTTGTAAATAGCTGACGTGGTTTCGGAGATTACTTAACGCAAAACCTCATATCTTACAAAATTCGCACTAATATTTATAATACTAACATTGTATATGGGTGAAATATCAAAAAAAAAAACATACTTTATAGGTTCTTCGCAAATAATTTATTCACTTTTTTAATATCTTATCTGGTAACTTACATTTTCATACCAGTGTAATATTAATACCTTCATAACAATAACGAATTACTTCCTTATTACGGACCTTCTTCCTGTAGACGATCTTAATCTAAAGCTTTAATTGCCATTGTTTTAGAACCCAGCTTGTAATAGTTGATACAAATTTCGGTGTGAGTCTACGTATAATTGTATTTTTATAGTTACTAAAAGGCAATAAGGAACATTTTAGTACAGTGTAGTATCCACAAAAACTAAAACAAGAGCCTGTTCCGGATATTGGGACATGTCCGTGAGTTGCGCATAAAACATCTTACGCTATAACCCGTTGGCATCGTAATTGATCAATGACATACATTTAGCAAACACCGATCATAATAATCTCACGTCATGGTGTGATAAATAATAATTAAAAATAAAATGTTTGGCCTCGACAACAATTATAGATCAGACAAATAAAACTCTCAAAAAACATTTAATTCATCACATTGGAACTGATTTCTTATGTTTCAAACTGGTACTGATGAAAATTGTTATTTTTGAATTGTAAGTTTGTATTGAATCTCCTTATCTACCGAATCTGTTTAAATTGGAAGTACGTTAACTTTATGAATATCTTCAATTAAATAGCGAAACTAAAAAAATACATGTGCAAAATATACTCCTTTTCACCGTTGAATTATATATCATAATGTATACGGTTTCGCACACTCTCACGACCGATCACACTATTACGTAATTTGAATCTCGCTGCTCATTACTTTCAGTGATATATAAGTGAATGGACAGCATTACAGTTCCTAATACGGGCAGTCCGTGGATAAGCGTGATGCTCAGAATATACGGGTTAGTGTGTCTTCAGAGCTGGAATATACGGGACGTCCTGATACTGTGCTGTACCATAATTTAATAATATACTATAATACTATTGCTTATTTTAGTTATAAGGCGTATGATAGAGTTTTGCGTTTTACCATCTGTTTAGGCATCATCATAAACGCAGCACGCTTTGATATAACTGTAGATGGTACCATGCACCATGCAGCATGCAATAACAGTTGTCTCGCATGTTAAACACTTCTGGTTACGTTGAAGTCTAAAATAAAATTAACAATCGAATATTCTCATCAGTCATTATTTGTATTCTTTAATTTTTCACTGGAAACAAAAGTATGTTTTGTATCATTATGTAGTAAGAAATTCTTTCAACGCGACTCTTATTAGAGTTAGACCAGACCTTAGTATAATGTAAAAAAACTAAATACTGTTATATGTTCAATAAAATGTGAATCGTTACAATGGAGATCAAATCGAGGGTTAGTTATACAGAAATTTGTAAAATTATTTAAAGTAGAATTTACACTAACTTAAAATTTACAATTTTATTTATCGATGAAATAACATGATTTAACATGATTCATAAACATCATCACAACCCTCATGTTCATCTATCGCCTGCCGGGGTGCAGGCTCCGCTCACAAGTATGGGTTAAAAATCCAATACGCTACACACACCGCCAAGAACTTTACAGAGAACCATCACACACGATTAGGATCGTGATAATTAAATAAAATATCCTTTATGATTGTTCACAATTAGATTTGTAAAAATAAATCAAAAATATATTTCTGATGTACAGTAAAGCCTGTGATATACATTAATTATGGTACTACTAGGAATGCGCAGTAGTCTACACCAATTAAATCGACGTGTGCCCTTAAAGCGAGCGTGAAAAATCAAGAGTAACGAGAGCGTTACCCGCGCGTTGCAGTAAATGATCAGTTTGCGGTACTCGTGGCCATAATCGGTGACGGTAATGGTGGCTCATACCCAAACCAGATCGGATCCGTACAAGTACTCTTTGAGGCTCGCTTGTATAGCAATTCGTGTACCAGTTTCTTGAAAATGGAATAGGGCGCTTTCAATTTGCCGAGTCGTGCACTTTTTTCAACGAAAACCTGAAATTCAGCGGAGAGATGTTGTCAGACTTCACGTACCTCTGTGTAGTTGTTGGGAACTATCGCGTGTACACTTGTGGTATTCTTACAAAAATAAGATAAATATGGGCGGTAGGTACCGTTGACACGAGTGACCCATCTCATCGTCGGTGACTAAAATAATTTCAATTGAAATTAATATGGTTTTAAAGCATCGTTTACGTTTCTTTATTAAAATTTATACATATAATAAAATATTAACTGTCGCTTTCTATAAATATGAAGGATATATTACGAGAAACTCTGTTATGAGGGGCCTTTATTGACGCGATAGAACCACAATAGTTATTAGAATTAGTGTCTTTTTACCTGTGCGTTTGTGCGTGCCAATCATAGGAATGATTAACTGATTTCGTTATGGTTTTCACTTATGTATTGCAGTAAATATCACTTAATATTAAAAGTTCGTTTCATTTCAATACATTCATAAATAAAAGAAGATACAAATTAACATATTTCTAATTTACAGAACGAGAAAATCGCAGTCCTAAATCAATCCAGGTGCCATTTATAGGCGTAAGGGGTAGTTTTTTTTTAACGAAGCTTCTAGCTTGTTTTTTGGGTTATACAGATAATTTTTACACTCCATAGTCGCTTCAGATATAACATCAGAAATACAGTATGAAGAAAGCTAGTCTAAAGAGGTCATTTTATCTAGAAAACCCAAAAGCTTAAGGATTATAATTAAATATAGCAAAGGGTAAGATCGTACAAATAGATTAATGGGTAGTTAAGTTCATAAAATAAGTATGTGGTACACCGTAGAAATAACTGACGCTATATGTTCAGGCAGGGTACAATTGGAGAATAATAGCGGCTGTAAACTCGTTTAATAACTGTGTCAAGCTTATGTTAAGGCAATACATGTAATTGCTGCTCTCCACGTTTCAGGTAGCGGTCAATTTTAAACTTAATGATATCAAAACCATTACACAGAAATATTGTTATTTTTATCGCCCGTTTACAACGAGATGCGTTTAAAAAATTTAATCTGTATTTTATTATGCTGTTATTAAACCGTTTTGTTCTTAAAGTTGTGTGTTCATCAAGAGTTCAAAAACCACAATTCTATTGTTGATGAAGATACTAAGAGTCCAAGAAATATACAATATGTCAGAGAAAACAAGAAGACAGTTTGATTCGCAACGTTCGGAGTGGCACCTGTTAGAAGAGAACCCATGTCCAGCAGTGCAGTTTAAACGGCTGGTAGATGGATAGACTGTTTTGGAACTATTCCATGTCCTAGCGAAGTGGAAACTGTTTTTGGACTACACATTAGTTTCTTGTATTTAGTGTATAATCATTAATAATATTAACAAATATCTTACGTAAAACATATTTAACTAAGTACTGACGATAAACCTGTACATACAAAAAATTGCGCAGACATTATTACCGCGCTCATCGTTCATCGCAATCAATAATAGCTAGATGCAATACAAGCCTCCATAGCTCAGGGGTTAGAGCACTGGTCTTGTAAACCAGGGGTCGAGAGTTCAAATCTCTCTGGGGGCAAAGACGTCTTTTGCAAAGTATTGTTTGATTTAACGGTATAAGAAAATTGGATGGTGTTAGGTTAGGTTTCTGCAAGTCAACTCAGGCCTACGGCAAACACTTGCCGTAGGTGATAACAATGTTGAAAAAGTTAAAATTGAGATAAGAAAATTAAAAAAAAGGAATTCAACAGTAACACTAGTAAATACATACATAATACATTTATAATAATAAACATGAATCAATAAAATAAATTATTGGCTAAAGGACTTATTTAGTACTAGATTTGATTTTATGATTTGTAGGATATGTAAACTGTAAACGTTAAATACTTTAATAGATTATATCTAGTGTTCGTCCAGTGGCCAAAAGTAGACCATAATATTTTTTTTAGTTTATAAACTTAACCTCGTTAATAGCTAAAAACAATAAAATGTATCCAAGGTTCAGAAATAGAGGAGAAAAGATGTACTGTTTTGTCTCTATCTATTACATAGTTTAAGACTAAAACTATTTTTTTTAGTTAATAGCCGACAAACGAGCAGACGAGCTACCTGATGGCAAGTGGTCGCTGACGCTCATGGACATCAGCGAGGCCGAAGGTATCACTGATGCGATGAAGAAAGAAAGAACTGACTCTCAAGCCTCCAGCTGAAACGCGACGAGTCGTTTTTCGGCTGACTCAAGCAAGAAGGTGGTAGCTAGCCCGGCAGGGTTTACGGAAAGATAATAACACCAATAATAATATTAATGACTTGATGATAATAGTGATAATACAATCCTTACGGAAAGCCCTACCAGAAAAAAATGAGACGGTCATAGCCCGACTGGATAAGTGATTGATCGAAATCAGTAACTGCGAATGCGGTCGGTAGTAGGATGAGTGACCACGAATTTGCTTAAGAATATTCCTTGAGCTTTTCTGTGCACGTTTTATCGGTTCTGGTCGTTGTCTTTAGATATCGGCATCAAGCCGCGTCCGATACCTTTAAAGAATAAGATCTTCGGACACTTGGGCTCGCCAAAGTACTCAGTTATCCACCTCCATTACGGGCAGCGTCCTTACAGTGCGCCGCAAATGGATTGAAGCAAATGGCAAAGAATATGTGTTTTTTTAAATATACCCTTTATCCGGGTTTACGGGTATACTGTCAGACAAGTCGTAGCTTTTGTAAGTAAGTAAGCTTTTGGAAATGATCTGTTAAAACTTATTTTGAGTAAAAAAATCAATTTCAACACTGCATAATGTTTATGTGATAGTACGTAAATACGTACGTATATGAGTGGTCAGAGATATTGTCGACAATTCATCGCATACCTTCGTATTGGCGACTGTATGAATCTTATATTGTTGTATTATGTACAACATTTATACTTCTTCTTTCTTCTGTCGCCTCTTACGATTACTTAAATATAAGGAGTCAGTAAAGTTCAGTAAAGACTGAATAATAATAAGAAACTAAAATATGAATTACAATAATATGTATAACGCTCCTCGCGAATTAATTCTCTTTAAAATAATATATGATTGCTTAGGTTATAAAATTTATTGTATTTAAATGTACTTCTGATCAAATATATTTAAATAGAAGGTTCTAAAGCGGACGCTAGAACCGAATCAATTTCATATGAAAGCTATCTTTCACTATCCAGTAACGCCATCTAGATTAGTAAATATTAAATAAACGATAGTAATATTCAAGCATATATATATTTATAATGAAATCTTTTTTTTTACTGATATTTTTCTATGGATGAATGAAATGAATGAATGAAATAATAATAATGAATGTATAAAATGAAAGTGATATATTATTGGTTATTAATATATATGATTATGAAGGAGATCGGGATATCGTAGATGCACTAGAGCTTTTATAATCCTACAGTCGAGATGAGATGAGAAATGAAAGCCAAAAGCAGAAAAATGTCACAAGTCATTAATGTCATTAACATATTTAACATAATCGTATCGAATTTTATTTATTTAATTTCTTCAAAGTATGATACGATAATGAAATTATTAAAAAATGATAGCGCTAATAGACAACTTTAAACGTATATAGTATTTGAGGTCAGATGAATAAGCCTCCATAGCTCAGGGGTTAGAGCACTGGTCTTGTAAACCAGGGGTCGAGAGTTCAAATCTCTCTGGGGGCATCTGCTATTTATTATTATCTTCCTGTTTTTATTTTATTATTCAAAAATTATATCGTAGTACTAGTGTTTTTTAATTTATTACATGCAATTAAAAAAAAACATACTTTTTTTTTTCAATTTTATCAAAATAGCTTTCTAAATGATTATCCAGTAATAGATTAAAAGCGTCGCATTACTTTTTTAAATGTTTATTCCACAAATACACAAGAATCCGTACCCTCAACTATATATAGAAAAAAAAGAGTTCAAAACCGAGTAAGCCCCATTTAGTTAAGTTTATATCACCTTTTCAACATCGCCTATGCTCTGAGCAACGCTACGAGACCGGCATCGCACAGGTAACCTCCCCTACGACACCAGCTCGGCCTTCATCATTATGATGCGGCGCTCTCCGCCCTTTCTCCGGGGACTTTCCACAGGGTGACTGAATCATGAAGATTCTGTATGTAACCCCGAGAGTTGAACTGGTCAGAACTCTATACTAACTTGAACCTTCCGGGTATATATACCGACAACTTAAAATATTTCAATATCGTGATGTAAGTAAATTCTATATTTATCGTTATATAATTAAAAGGAAACACCTAATTTATTTTGATACCATTTATAGTAGCACAAAAAATAAATGTATAAGTTTTTCTTTAAATGTTATTGTAGTACTTGTCTGTTAGTACAATTATAGTTGTCATATTTTACTCAGGCTATACAACGCCATCTCTCGACGTTAAGCTGTACTTCATACGGGTTCTTATCCAAAACAGTCTATCAGTCGGGAGTGTTCTATGAATGGTATAAAGCAAACTGTTTTAAGTGTATATAAAAAGTAAAGGTAACTTTTCTGTTTATTTTATACATTACTTCCAGCATTGTACCCATAAGGTCCATGACTGCCATGAGCATAGAAAGAAAATAAGAAAACATAAAAAGCAAACATGACGCCCATAAAGGAATCTCAGCGGTCATCGGTTGTCCATAAAACCCAACTTTGCTGTAACAGGTACAGAGTTTTGAATAGTTTGTTTGTTACGTCCATGATTCATAATGAGAGTATTTATGCGCTGCACGGTATTATCAACCTTCTATGTTGGCCACAAAGTAAGTTTTCGTTTGTGTGTATTAAGATGCGCTGGCGCAGGTGTGCGGCCGCCTGGTCGTCGCCGCGGCTACTACTCTCGGATATGGCATTCATTTATTAATTTGCTTGCGTCGACCGACACGCCGCACAATGCGTAAGGAGACATCAAAATCGGACCTTCTCGTTTTGTTAAAATTTGTAGGATTGTACACGAAACTTGAAATCATGTAAGTTTTCTATGTATGTACGTAGATATTCTAATATTTTGTAGAAAACCAATTTTTTATGATAGTTTAAAATTTATTTCTCGGTAAAAGGTAATTACAATTACAATCGGTAATTACAATAAAAATTACATAAAAAGATAGGGTGGATCTTGATATTTTTTTGCGCGATTAGTACAAAATTTTTAAAATAATGACAACAGTGATACTAGGTTAATAATGCCAATGTGTTTATTTTATTATGGATTATGAAATAAAAATGTGTTGTGTGATGAAAACTTCAAGCATAACTGCTTTGACATATAGAAACAATGGCACAGGATTCTTGTTAAATGTAAATTAAATGTAAAACGTACATGTTGATTGGTAAATGAAAACATTAGAATGAATATTAATTCAGGTGCATAAACGAGCTGTGGCAACGTCTGTATGAATTAAAATTAGCACTTTGCTCTACTTTATGTGGCAGGCGTTTATATTAAAGGCCTTTTTTAGACCTAAGTCGGATACTTTGCCCTTTTTCGAAAATAATCTGGACTCAATTTTGGCGCATCGTATCCGATAAGGAGATGATGTAGGAACGTAAATAGATAATAACAAAATAATAATAGTTTAAAATGAAGCTTCACAAATAACCCGACAGCCAAATTTTTAATGCTAAATAATACTTTAATATTTAAATTTAATAGGTATATATAGGTACATTTTTAAGTAAAGTAACCGTATTTTGAGGTTAAAGGTAAAGTTTCGTTTAAATTTGTTTTAGTGTATTGGCAAGTGTAATGAAACTATTTATACATATAGTGAATTTATTTGACTTGAATTGCAAAATGAAATAACAAATAAGAATCATATTATTATAATGTTTAGCACAAACAAAAAAAAATCTAATGTTTTTATTTTCATGTTATGTAGTGAATTTTTATCAGTAGAAGATACACATTCCGCTTCTTCGACAAATCATGGAATTCATATTATAGCAATACACGCGTGGCTGTCCATCTCCATCACACACAAAATTGTCACACACAAAATTGACATTCAGTACACATGTAGAGCTTCTTGATACAATGACGGACGTATGACAAAAATTAGAAAATAAAAAAAAATCGAGTATTACGTGACATCTCAAATAACTGTTTCATTTCCTGCATCACTGGTTCATCATCTCTGTATTGTACTTTTAAATATATAGGTATCCATTATATTTCAAAATAAGTGCTTAAAATAAGTACCTACTATAAATAGTATGGTAGTATCTTGATTTTGGTTTGAAAGCTTATTGTGCACTTCTTACTAGTCTGCCCCATATCTTTTTTTAACAGTGGTTCTACTTTAATTCATACTAAACAAAACATTCATAATTCATGGTCTCGTGGTATTTACAGATTGATATTTTAACAAATACTAGTTATTATGAAAATATGTGTGAACAATATTGATATTCATACTACATAGGAGAATGTATGTATGCAATTAATGTAATGTATGTTTAATATGATTCAAAACCTTGTGCTGTGCGATTAAAACTTATGTAGATACGGCTAGTGGTCGAAATTCAACGCTATGTCGTCAATATTTACTAAAAAAACAATGAAAATTGATTGACAGAATAAAAAGGGGTACAAGGTTTTATTTTAATGTGGAGTATAGATGTGACAAATTGAAACAAGATAGTAATTATATGTACTTGAAATGTGACTCATGCTAGTGGTTTTATAAAACACTAGCGGCCGCTCCGACTTCATTCGACTTCAATAATTATATAAACACACCGGCAGAATTAACGGAACATAAAAAAAAGGGATATTGTCAAATAGTTATTTTTTTTTTAACAAATAATAATCCAACACGAAACATGAATTAAATTTATATGTTTTCACATTCATTTGCAACACCATACATAAAGTTAAATGAAAAAAAAAAAAAATTAAACAAAATGCATTTTTCTTCGATATCGTGATGACAGAGAAACATTTGAAAATTTAA
>DWPT01003666.1:0-14133 GCA_018251895.1 Agathymus mariae mariae | reverse complement strand
ACCGCAAGTTTTAACCTTCGCCAAGGGTTGACTGGTGGAGAATGCCATCAGGCATTAAGTCCGCCCATTGTAACTTACTTTTAAGGTTAACAACGAAGAATAAATAAATAAATAATTCATTCTGATTAAAATTATAGGTATTATATGCATCAGTTTTTATAAATGTACAGACCTTCAATAATTGACACCGCTGCGATCAGTCTTGTATTGCACAGACCATCGGTTTATTTGCTTGGCGCTTTTCAATGATTTTTTTACCCATCGATTAGGAAACCTTCCGTGTGAGGTATGCTATAGCTTACTAGTTGACCGTGCGAAGTAGTCATCGATGAGTAACTTTTGTCACCTCTTAACAATCACTTTCAGATAAACCAACAAAGCAAAATGACAATGCGACTTAACTTTACCTGCCGTACAAACGGTGCTGATCGAAATTGTTATCGGGAAAGACATTCATCTCATCTTAAATTCACGACAACAGGAACATAGGAAGGCTGTTTGCGACGTTGAATCTAATTATTCTCGGGGTCTGTCGGCGGGGCTCGTAAACACGCGGATTTACGACTCTGTCGAGATTTCGCGAAGCATGACGACTTGCGCGCTGGGTACGAGCTGGAATTTGTCCTACTCAAAGACATGCTAGTACTGCCTGGTCGCTTTTGGCATTAGGAAATCGTATGGTAGATACCCTATGGCGTCTTCATTTAACTTATCGGATGGTTGGTGAACTTGCAGTACTTTTTAAGATTTACCTCTTGATAACAAAAAGGCCATGCAATTCCTTCGGTGTTATCTCTTGCTGCTTATAAAATTTTGTGATATAGCTCATACAGAACTACCGTCCGGTTAAGTAGATTGCATATGCAAATGTTAACCGGTGATTGACCAAGGTTTGTGTCGAAAGTTCGTGTATAACCAGTACGCTACTCACCCCTTACCTTCTGAAGCAGGTCAAATCTCTTGAACTGATTCTACTAACCGTCACTCATTTAATTTCCTTGGTCGACGTTGTCTACATCGTTTACAATTGTGGTTAATATGCGCAGAAAATGTAACTGAATTTAATTTAATTCATGACATAAGAAATGATAAAAGGCTGTATGCGGTGAAGAATCTAATTATACTTAGAGTCTGTCACCGAGGGCCGTAAACATGCAGATTTACGACTCGCCCGAGATTTCTCGTGGCACGGCGACACGTCGAGGGAATAGGCCTGATTCATGTAAGTAATGCTGACTGTAGCCAGTGCCCTGTTTTCTTTGAAGATATTCAGTTTTCTACGACTGAATAGTGTTAGTAAAACTGTTACTACAGTTGTGTAGAGGTAGTGTTTAATCAACCTGCACCAAATAAATGTTATTTTCACACTAGATATCATTACAACTCATATTACTGGTTCAGGGTTGAGCTCGTCTCGCCTTTCACAAAGAGAGGGGTTACAGCTATAGTCTGCGACGCTGGTCAGGCGCGGATTGTGAGGCACATTACACATGTGAAAATTTTCAATTGTTTATACTTATCCGCATACATGTATATGTTATACGAGTATGTATAACAGTATGTTTTAATCATGTCTCTAAACCTAATAGAAAATTATTAAATAACCGGTATTGCAAATGCTGTTTTACAGAAATATAAAAGTAATTAAGATTTTCCCAGTATTATGACACTCGTAGTCTAAAATATTACATGTAAGTGAAAACTCCGAGTCCTAACATGACTGAAGTCCAATCGTTGAATGTTCTTGCGCGGTCTCGTAAATAACAGAATTACGCCGAGAGCCCCGACACGTCGGAACGCCATGAGCCCCGACGGCTTTGTCACGTGCTTTTCACTGTGTTTACTCCTTGCCATACACCGTCGTGATGTTATTACGAAGGAAGCGTTGAGGATTCCGTAATATGTAACTGCGTGAATTTTATTAAAGCTCCCTAAGTTTATCAATAGCATCCATACTTCAAATCATTACTGCTCAACGTTTCGTGGTCCTATGTACCTATTTTGACTATTTCAGTATAAACATATTATAACTGACGATCAATCCAGTACTATCGAAATTATTATAACCTTTTTCCGAAATCCTCTAAAAATATCACATCAAAATTAACGTTTATCGAGAAAAATTATTACTAATGTTGAAATAAAATCAAAAATAACGTTAAACTTCTTAAACCTTTTTAACATATAGTTGGCAGATTAAAGTTTCCTTATATATCGACTGCATTCTAGTGTCACGTATATCGAGATGAGAAAACGGGATTAGTTTTGGACCTCTCTGGTGTCTGTCCAATTGAATCATATCAATCAGATTTGGAAAACAATGGGTAAAATATTTTTATCTATAGGCAATGTAATATTTGTATAACACGTTTAAATATATTTACGGTACAGAATCCTTAACCGGACGAGTTCAATTCTGGTGATTTTTTGTACGTTTTTGTAAGGTGCACGTGTTCTTTTGGTAATTGTTTTTTTTTGTACTTAACGCCCCTTTTTTCTGGTGGTATTCCGTCGCTCAGATAACACACTGACCTTAAGTAATTTAAGTCAGCTGACTGTATTCATTTGTACGGACGCGCATGCGTGTTGAGATTACATGTAGGGAGTTGAAATCTAATGCTCTCCGTGGGATAGTCCTTTAAGTAAATATGATTTTGGCTCGTAGCTAAGTAAGGGAAAAGAGAAGTATATATAATATATATTTTATTTAATAAAATATTTTAGAAAAATAAACAAATTGTTTCAAAACAATAAATAATAAAAAAATATATATATATAATAAATTATAAATTTTAATATTAAAGTAATATTTTAAATTCTAATTCAAATTGAAAATAATTTTATCATTTACGTATTTTATAAATACACTTGTACATTTCATGACTTGCTTCTACTATCGTTATTTTAAAGTAACATTTGAAAATTATAATGAAAGTTTTAACACGGTAGGCATTTTTGTTTTGTACAGCGCTGAAGACAATCGTCATTAGGACCCTCACATTCTAAGAAGGTATTAAGAGCTCAGCGCTAGACTAGATAAGCATTAAGATGTATTCAGATTATAACAAGCTTTGTTATATTGTATTAATATTAATTATACATATAATATATTCTACAAACAACACACGAACACATAATAAATAAACGTTAATCAATAATTGTTTTTATTAAATACAAATTGTTATTTTAAATAATTTAATTGATTTAGCAGTGAACACAACGAACGGTTTCAAATGAATTGTTGATCTAGTTAAAGTAGGTTGCCGTTGTTGAAATAAAAATATGAGCTGTATAATTTGAAGATCATTACAAAGTTCTTGTTAAGTCGAAGGCTACAGCTGGACTTGGGCACAGACCCATTTCAGGGTAGCGTCATGGACCACATTCCTAGTAGACCTAGTAGTTCCTAGTTATGAGGAGATAAATTTCGTTCGTCTCTTATTAATTCAGCCGGGCCCCGATTTTTTCTAAGCGTTGGTCACAAATGTTCTGTTTGGAGGATCATTAAACACAACTGTAGTATAGTTGGTGACGACGATAGCCAAAGATTATTTCCGGCCGAAGCAGATATTTTTACAACAGATGTCATGTGATCGGTCGTGATGTTTTGTCTCCGTGTCAACCGCAACAAAGGGAGGTGTTGCTGCGTAAGCGTTTAACTCCCCGTCGGTAAGATAAGTGGACACAAAGCAGGAGGTAATATCCTGGTAAAGTTTGCGATAGTTAACACCCTGAGGTTCGCGAAGGAAGCGTCTCATCACCGATCCGCAGTGGGGCAGTAGTCGGAGGAGCGCGCGCGCGTGTGGACCGCGCCACGGAGCGAGAGGGCGGACTCCGCGAGTGTTGTGAGTGACTGTGACGTTTCGATTCGAAAATATTCAGGTGAGTTTGTTTTGTTAGTCAAACAAAGTTTTAGCACAATGTTACAGTTAAACTGTTTTTTATTATATTAATTTTATAAACTGTCAAGAAATTTTATGTCTTAAATTATGATTAAATTTTGTGCAAAAATTTGTTTGGTGATTCTTTATGTTTTGGATATTTGTTATTTTGTTAATGAATGTACTTCGTTTCACAATATATACTTTTATTATATAATATGTATACTGTGAATTAATAAAAATACACAATAGTAAAATACAATGTTGGCATCATACCTACGTATATAACATTAATACCGCATTCGGCAGTATGGTTTGATCGTTAATAAAATTATTGAGAATTATTTTAAGTTATGTCTTCGTATCTAATTCACATTAATGTAACAGGTATTCACGATTTTTGTACTTCATACTAAGAAAATCTTCTTCTTATTTATTAAAACTTCTTTTATTATTTAATTATTGAACTACTTAGATACTACGTGAATGAATGCTTAAGCTTAAGCATATTATTCGTTATTGAGTACTTGCTTAGAATGAAGTGTATAATACAACTATTTTTTTTTTAAGCCGTGAGACACATTCTATTACCAATTTACAAGGAATAATCGATATTTTATTTCTAAATTTTAAGTACTTAAGAGAGATCTTTCCATTTTAAGTCCAGGCGCGGAGCACGTTGTTGAGTAACAAAAGAGGTGGTGGCGTTGGATCTCTTATCCTAGACTCTGGGAGTTATATATCTTATCTTATCTTACAGTGATCTGGTCCAAATACCTCAATCCCGATGATAGATGTCATAATGTGATAACAGACCTCTATTATCTGCCTGTTCCGTTTTAAGAACAACGGTGCAATGTTAGTAGCATGTACCGTGAGGGTTACTTTAGAAATCGATTTACCGCTTTCCTCTTGGTCAGCAACACGTCAGTGACGCAGCTGGTACTGCAGATGCACTGGGCGGCGGTGATCGTTGTGTCATCGGGGTGCCACGGGATCGCAATAGATACGTTCGGTCGTGCAATTACTATAAACCTTTAACAGAACATTTGAACATTTAAGATCTTCATTAAGCTTAGTAAGCTTCAATATATTAGTAATCGCAAGAGCCTTTTTCTCGAAACATAAAGTAGAAGAATCAACATTTATAATGAGTTTCCGATGGGCATGACTACAGGGCAATTGCACAGTCACGTGGAAATTTCGCATAACTTCATGAACATTTTATGCATATATATACACCTGTAGTTGACCACTGCACGTTATAACTACACGTTATAACAGTAAATTAAGTAAGTTTGTCTTATTTATTGTACCATGAAAGAAAGATACAACAAATAACAGGTACTAGTCTGTACAGTATCATCGGCAAATTATTATGACGTAGCTAAAGCCATAGGTTCGCATTCAGGCAGTAGACGTTGGTCAGCCGTCGGGGTGGCGTAGCAGGGTTGATGGACTTTTGAGAAAGTTATGACTTTTGACAAATAAATTGTCAACTACACCGGTTACCTAACGTCATCTGTAAATGACGTCGTTCTATTTTCACATAAAATTTTCCATGCTCCGAAGTGCTTCCAGAGTAGTTGGAAGTCTTACTTGGAAATGTTGTTAGGCGTGCCCCAGTCGTTCCCGAGGTTTCGGGGCTGAGAGAGAGTTTGTTCTGTTTTACTCGCGATATCAAATATGTCCTCTGATTGGTTGCCTTTTTATTATCCCTCGTCGGAGATTCATCCGCTTTTATAGTTCTGTACGGAACATTTATGGATGTTTTGGAATCATTTATATTTTCTTGAAGCAACACATGAATTCGTATCCACAAACACCAGAGCTATTTTGCTTTATCATTATTATTCATATAGATAAACGTGAGTGTGCCCTTAAAAATAATTTATTAATTGACAGCAATTATGTTATCTCTTTCAAAACTTAATTTTATAAAGATCATGAATTGTTATTTTTTTACTACGCATCTCATGTGTACGTAAATATCTGTATTTAATGAAATTATTGGTTAAACGTTAAGGATAAATTAACACATTGTTGGAAAACAATCATTTTGTCAAATGACAATGACACGTGGTTCCTCTTGTTGGAGGTCGCTGGGTATGGTAGCATTCAGTTTAATCCGACGTACCGGCACGGTACATTGCTTTTTATTTATTTGCTTGCATACGTCGTTCCAGAAACAAGCGTGAAATATTAAACATGTTTCAGCTTTAAGGCCGGACGGTCAGACAAGGCTTCCCACTTTTTTCCGAGCCGGCAACGATTCAGTAATAATGAATATGATATATTGGACGGTCATGTTGTTGACAATTTACCTTCTGGCGGGCCGTCTGCTTATCTGTGTCGGCATCATATAAAAAGTACGTCTATTTTCTCCTCTTTCTTAATATCTTAATAAAATGTGGAAGATATCATTTTCTGGTATTTTTAGTGATATTAAAAAAAACTTCAGTGGCAGTCATTGCAGAAGTCCAAGATAGGATGAGGCGGGGCAGTACAAAATAACAATATAAAACTGAACATTGTGTCAATATGTCAGTTACAAGTGTAGAGAGTAGCGACAACTGTAGAAATATAGAATCAGGAATTAATAGTATCGGCTCTACCATTTTCAATGGTTCAATTATTAATTTTTAAATTCAATTATTATTATTATCAAACGTCTGTTTTTAATCCATCATATTTTAATGTTGAGGGATTTAAAAACATTTTATTGCCCATTTCTAGCGCTCAAATACTGCAATTTCTATTGATTCTAGAAAAACGAAAGAACTACTATCATGTACGGATTTCGGCATCATTAATTGCTAAGCAGGGTGTGTCACGAGTTAGGAAGATCAGCGTGGACTCAAAGATTGATGGAACATCTTATGTCTCTCTCCGTATTTCAGGAAATTAAAATACTGCTAAGTTATTTTTAAGGCCGTTCTCAACCAGTGAAGGTCTAGTATAATACAGACTCTACCTTAGACCTTGGTAGGTGTGCTGCTATATACAAAAAGCGAAAAAACTGTTGGTTAATTGTGAAATTATTTTATATACTTTATGAACGTATTATATGGTATTTTTTTATAGTAAAGACTAAAAATCTCTTAACACAAACCCACTCAATCTCATTAGATTCGTGTACGAAGCGAGATTAATTCATATTGGCGATAAGAAAATTATGTCAAAATACCGACCCGATCATCCTAGCTTTTTAAAACCGCTGCATGAATTCTAGAAGAGAGTTAAATTAAATGATTGTTGACATTTCATCATAATACTTGCTATTTGTTTATTTTGGCATCTTAGAATTTTGCTATCATCAAGAAGAAAATTAAATTTTCAAATAAATTAGACGCTTAATTGCTTATTTGTAGAAAAAATAAATGAGATTGTGTTATTTTTAATTCGTGGGTAGATAAAAATATACTTTATTACTTCTAACTTGACAATATAAAATAGAAATAAAATACAATAAAATGAAATGGATGTTTTAAAAATATTACTCAATTAAGGACACCACTGGGTATTCAAAGGTTTCCTTTTAATTTTTATGGTAGACATGTCTTTGTTATATGTACATTATCTATTTAGTTTGTGTAGTTCTTTATATACACATTACACATGTGTACTCGCAGCTTATACATTGCCACAATTTGAGGTGAACCTTTTAAAACACTTATTATTAATATTTTTGGTTTTATAACAATTTCGTGCCGTACATGTAGTATATATACATATACATTAAGTACCTAACCCATTTGCTCGCCACTCTCAGGGGCCGAGTCACCTCGAGCACTTCAAAGTATAGTCGCGCACTCGACTGAATTTAAAGTGCTATTAACATTTTTATACTTTTGATGTTTAATGTTTTTAAATTCGATTTATTCGTTTAATAAGGGATTTATATAACTTTCCTAGAATTATCATTATTATTCGATTCCTTTGTTTTTATGTTAAAACGAGCCTCTGCACTCGAGCAGCCATTGCTCGAGAATGCAGAGAAACAAGAGTGGGAGTGAATCTGTCATAATCTCGCAATTATATTGACGACACTGAAAAACGATGGTTAATAGCATGTATGTTATGTGTATTCGTTTAATGATTATAAACTAACCAGCTTTTAAACACTCGAAGTTTTATTTTATGTTAGCTACCATAAATGATACCGTTGGACAATAAAATCATAGCGATAAATTTATAAAATGATAGGAACAATCATGATACATTTGCGGACAGTTTCAACGGATTTATATTCCATAAATTCTATGGATCGCGTCGAAAGATAACGATAAATGACAAAAATGCAGCTGCATCCCTTAATGTTCTTTTTCTTTACTTTCTCTCTGCTACACTTGTACTTGTTGCGGTCTCTCTGGTGCAACAATCTCCATTCGCCGAGAGCACTTAAGACACGTGCATACTGCAAACGTGAACGCAATGCTGTGGTTTTTATTAAATAATATACTATTATGTTACTAGAGAATTGTTATTGTGTAAAGCTTTTGTGGTGGTTGAGTGGGTTGTGAGTTTCAAAGTTACGCCCCTTATTACACGTTATGAAAAATGATCATATTGTATTTTACAAAGTCCCGACTGACACTGAATTGGGTCGATACCGATGTGAATTTTTCTCATGAGTACGTTCTAATGACTCACCGGTAGGTGATAGTAGAACTTCTAGTAGTAGAAAAATATATGAGCAGTATATGTAATGTAATGTAAGTCAGTAATTTTTTCCTTGTTATATAATTATGTCACGTCGATCTTCTGGTACCAGGATCACATTCAGCTAGAGAAAATACATGTCATGACCAAGAAAATGAACATTTAAGAGATTGTTCCATTGTTGAAATTTTTTTTTATACTACTTAAAATCGTATTTTCATAATTGCAGGCTGAACAACCCGTCCCTCAGAAGTAACCTTCAATATAAGACACTTTTGAAACAGCAATATCAATTATTATACCAATAACATAAAATAACTCATTGCATTCTTATATTTTGTAGTTTTCTTAATATGCCTCTCCCATGACTTGTACCACCACAAGCTACCGGTTAGTACAAAGGTTTAATATGTTATTTCGATTTAAGCGTTTTGTAATAATAATGTATATTTTTAATGTTTTACAATTGCCAAGTGAAAGTTAACACGTGAACAACCTGCGTTCGTGACTGTATGACCCAGGCACGCAATGTGCTTAATAAGGTGCACATCTCCAAATAGATTGGTACCTCACCGGGCCGGAGTACGTTAAAGTTACTTGTTATGAACGAAGAAATCGATATTAACTAAGTGTTAACATATTTAATAATTATTGAGCGATTTCTAAATAACAATCAAAAAATGCTGATCAGAAATAATGATTGGATCAGAATATGAATTGAATTCATCGTAACGATAAAAATAGTGATATTTTTTTACTTACTAAAATCCTACGGTAGTCTTCTTTCTTAAAGTCAGAATCAAGAGAAAGCTGGAACATTATTTTACGATTTCAGTGATAATTGGCCTAGAATTTTATGAAGGTTAGGGTTGTAAAATATTATTTTATTTTGTTGATGCTCCACACTGTTGTAGCACAAACAACGAACGCTGCGCTGAGTAAATTTCCCAGTAAATAACCATAAGTAATGGCGAGTTTGTTGCGTCTCTTGTTAGTTGAGCTTTCGAAGCTACTTCTATACATTAGTGGCGATCAATGACCGAAGTTGTTAATGGTATGGGCGCCTGTGGAAAGTACAATTAGTACCATGGGCCGTTTAGTTCTATATCCAATATATTCAAAACTTTCTCGTGCCCGTGGAAACCTCTGATGGGATTTTTATTTTATTTTAATTAATTAATTAAATTAATAATTACGATTTATGAAGTAGGTTCAACCAAAACCTCTTTATTATTCTTTTTTGGTTGTTTATAGATAAAATGTTACCTCGTCGGAGTTTTTGTATCGACCACGCCAACTCTTTGATAAATCGTAATAAGTAAATAGCTTTGAAAATAATGATCATTAAAATTTGTAAAATGAAAGTATTTTTTACTTACTATATTCTCTTTGGAAACAAATTTTTTATCTGTTGGCTTAAATCCAATATGATTTTTTTTAAGAATAGCCAACACCGGTATCACCGGTAGCCGAGGAGGTCTTTTCATAATAAATAAAGCTTCATAAAAACATTCATTAAAGCCGACTACAAAAATAAAATAATTCAAAATCGTACTAAATTGCGTTAAATTACTGAATACGTATTAAGTACGTTA
This sequence comes from Agathymus mariae mariae, assembly GCA_018251895.1. NCBI lineage: Eukaryota > Metazoa > Arthropoda > Insecta > Lepidoptera > Hesperiidae > Agathymus > Agathymus mariae. Next base: position 3,995 of record DWPT01003666.1, on the reverse strand, counting down.
TTACAAAATGATATTATATAACCGGATGAGCAGATCACGCACTATTGTAAGCGCTACGTCTGCATTAGATAATGCTAAGTACCTAGTTTCTGTTGACAAATCTCAGAGTTATTAAGGGTCCTGTTGCATTGGTCATCAGTTCAGAATAATGAAATGATAACTTGTAGACACACACATACACTTTAATGATGGCTTTGCAATATAACAAAGCAAACAGCTCAAATCTCGGTTGGATTAGTCAGTGAGTAGTTGCAATGCAAAACCCTGGTTTTGCCATGATAATGTTACCAAACCCATCAACTATATTAGTATTTGTTGCAGCAAATATCCCATTATTAGATTCTTCCCATACTTAAAAAATACTAATTTTGAGACATCCTCTATATGTATATTAAAAAGAATTATCAAAATAGGTACATATCCAACGGAGTTATGGCTGGAAATCAATATTAATATTGAAATACATGTATTGAATTACATGACATAAAACGTCATTATTTTTGGAGTCGGTAAAGAGCACAATGTTAGTGTAACCGACAACAGACATCTGTAAACACGGCGCAATTGTGCCCATTTGTCGAGGAGTACTACTTTTTTATCTCCAGAACCAAAAGAATACAAACACACGAACATACAACAGCCTTCTTTTTGTGACGTCGGCTAAATGTAATGGGCAGTCTTTGCTCGTTCGCGGGCTTCAACTAGCTCGAGCTAAATGTAATCGATGAATTATTAACGTTCTGCTTGTTAAGCGTTGAAGAACATGGTTGCTGTGAACTTCATTATGCCTTTGATAGGTATTACTGGTGATATGGTGATTGGTGACCAGGTTTCGGAGCACTAATAAACGTTCACACAAATCACTTACTCTTTATCATTTTTATCAACAATCGTTATATTAGACCTTTGAATATTATAAAGTTATGAATTTATATGACTTTATAATTTCATTCATTAAATTCTGTTTGTTTCGATTATTTACGTTGATAAAATAGTGTGGTGATTGGTATATCATTATAAAGGGGTTGTGCGTGGCAGCTTATACTCGCAAGCAGGAAAGTTACGGAGCAGCGTAACCGCATCTGAAACAATCGGTAACCGAATCAGATAAGTTCCGAATAATTTCTGATTGGGACCGGGTCTAAATTAAACACGTTATGACAGGTTTTACATGTTTAAGTCGATAGACTTATCATATTACTATTAAGATTTTTCCATGATTATATTACTAAATAATACCTAGCGAGAAAGTCAAACTGTTACCTTGTAAAAACTGTACCTTTTAAATATTATATATTTTTCAAAGGTCTTAATTCATCTTATATCCGTAATCGCAATTATCCGAAACAATCGGATGATCCGTAACATTTTCACATCCATAACCGTAACTGAAACCGGTAAAATCTTATTAATATATCCGTATACGATAACGATACGTAACCAGATACGAAATTTCATATCCATAGCATACCTACTCGCAAGGGCCGCAAAGAATTGACTGAAGGGGTTGTAAATTAAGCATTCTATTGAGACAGTCTTGACTTGAATCCTGTTTCTTAACTTTATTTGTAAGAGGTGAGCGCTCATAGTATTAATTATTTTTCATGATACATATGCGTCGTAACTGTGCTCACGTTGCGTTTTTTATAAAGAACTTCCAAGAGGACCGAAACTAGTCGGGAAAATTCGACTAAAGTAGGTAAGATTTCAGTTAGCTGTTATAGTAAAAATACTAATCACTATAAACTTTCAGCCTTGTTCGGAATAATAGCCAATGTGTTGCGATCGGCATGGTCGCTGATAACTGGGCCAAAAGTCAACGAATGAAACGTACGGTACACTTCTATTTTTTATGACCTTTGCACAGAGAAACATTACAACCCGCGTCCACGGGGGTTTGTCGAAGGAGACCGTCTTCGATCCGGTGAGTTCGTTACGAGCTGAAGTAGCCTTGTTAAAATGTCAGCGGCAAGGCGGACACTTGACCTTTCTCACTCAATAGACACGCTGTTCATTGTCCGAAGGAATAAAAATAAAGACCTGCTTTTTTTCATGGCTTTCTAGGATTGATAACGGGTATGTGTTTGTTTCGTTGAAATAGATAACCGGCATCCAGTTGAATTGGCGACGCAGCGTACGGAGAGCTACCTCCAACGCGATGGTTCTTACAACTAGGTTCCAAAGTTGATACGTGACTTACGTGAACTTACCTATTGAAACTTTTAAGCGGCGCGCTAAATCACAACTTATAGGTAAAGGATATTATCGTATAGACGAATATATTAATGAGAAGGACGACTTTAAATAATAGTGCCGAAACCGATTCAGCACAGGTTTAAACTTACGTTGTAATTACTTTGTGTTGTTTTAACAGCTGTGCTGAGGAGTTTCTTTCTCAGTTTCTTCTACTCAATGTTAAATACCTTTTCGAAACGGTAGTATAAGTAAAGACGACGTGCATACGTGTAAGTCCAGAATACCTAAATGGTTTAATGATCTTGAATTTGAACATGTATAAGGGAATATATTCATGCTTGCATTCATCATGCTTAAAATAATACGTTTCAAATAACTCGTTCCGCACGTTCCTATAAAGCATTTCGTTAAACTGTGCGGTGCAGTATTATATGATAATGTTTAATCTGGATATTAATCTTGAGATGATCCGGTTTTAGGGGCATGAGGCCGGAATTTCGATGATTAGTTTTTGTTCGGAAGCCAGTGTGATCGTTGGCGACATTAATCACTCGCGATCGGGCGATTTTAGCGACGGGTCGTTGCGATTATTACGATGATCGATATAAGGGTGAATTATGTCAAGTTTATTTTGTTAATATTGATTTAGGGAACGAGGCTATTTTTATTGTAACGACCGAGAAAACGAACAGATGGGCCGTGTGATGGTGACAAGTACACAATGAGGCAGGCCTTCACCGACGCATTACGTGTCAGGAAGGAAACGGTTACTTGCAGGAAAATCTGCGGTAAAGATTGTTTAAATGGCCGTTACAACTAATATATTATATCCTTAAATATAACTCACATATACTGTTGAGGTCTGTCAAGAAATTCTTCATTTTTGATAAAATTTTCTAGCTTAATATTATGTTCAAGGCATGAAAAGTTGTTTCACGCCTGGCAGTTTTCTACTCGAACCGTTTCAAGAACCCATACTAATGAAACATGTTATTTATATATTTTGAAAAATATTAGTTTGAAAGTTATAAGAGAAAATAAAACGACAAATTGGATGGTAAATAATCTTATCACCATGCACGAGTACCACGTAGTTTGAACTTGGTGCTCGGTGACTTCTAACACCGTCTTTATAACCTCGTAAGGAATGGCAACGTGCACCGCGAGCAGGGGAAGTTACTTTGAATTCAAATATGATCAGAGACCAACTTCAATTGTACTACTTTTTGCTTAAAGAAATCTTATCTAGCAAAACCAAGTGTTTCCATGTCGATAAATGTTTAATAATGTTATAATGTTTATTGTAAATATTTCTTCTTTTTATTCCTCCTTTTAAATTATTAAGTTATAAAAAAATATGCTCCCTGTACTATCACTACGACGAAAGTCGTTTTAAATTACAAAATACACAATTTTTCTTAAACACATGCTTCGTACATTGGTTGGTCTGGTAACAGTAAAGTAATTTATTGTTACGATTCGGTATTTTCACTAAGATCATCATTCATTATCAACAATATAATAATATCAATACCTACTATCATCAACCTACCTAATTAATTTAATTCTTATATCATACAGATCGCTAAGATATTAAAATTTTAATTTTATACTGCTTCGGAAGCCGTTTTTTTAGACTTATAATTATAAAATATAGTAGATATATATTTAACAATATAATTCAAAATCATTTAAACATTTTTTCTGTAAATACATGCCATTTTTTGCTTCTACTACCGTTTTGGAAAGAGCGCTTTAACATCGAGGAGAAGAAATGGCGAAAGAAACTCCTCAGCACA
>DWPT01003665.1:0-14133 GCA_018251895.1 Agathymus mariae mariae | reverse complement strand
AACGATTTATGAAAATTTTATAAAGTATTACTTTGTATATTTAGTATTATACAATCTATATACAATAGTCTTACTGTTTCTGTGTTGTTACAAATTAACGTGTCCACAAATGTACACAGTTAAAGAAGGTACATCCGCCATTAAAAGCCTCCTCCTAAGGGACATGCTAATGCCGTCTTAAATGTTGACTCCTTATTTTATTAATGTACATTATATTATATATTAATCAAACAATAACACCAATCAAACTGGTGCATACTTGGTATTTCCTTAACTTTGTCTGGTGTGAATGAGTTAATTAACACGAGATAATATATATACAGTGGATTTCGTTTGTTGTTGACCTTGGCTACAGCGACAATTTTTCTATAGCGACGCATGAATGTAACCAAACTGTGTGTGTCTGTATATCCTTACCTATGCCTGTTACGACTTCCGGATATATCGACGAAATTACGCGGTCCCTTCAATGTCGGCATATCCGAAACCCACTATATGTATATATATCGGTAATAAGGATGAAATACGTAAATATCTTCGAACATCCTTCATCTTGAAACCTGAGTTCAAGAGAAAATCAATTGTGGACACGTAGAGTTTTACCACCGAAGATTTAATATCATCATTTTAGAATCCATAATTATTCCACCGCTGCCTCAAATTTTCTTCTCAGATTGAGAGGGTTTAAGCCCATAGTCTGCCACTATGGCCGAGTACGGATCGTCAGACGTCACACTTCTGTGAGAACATTATTCCTTAGATGTTTTCCTTCACCGAAGTAAGTGATAATTCATTTGTAATACCCATATCATTTTAGCAACCAGAGGTGCGTCCCAGAATCGATCCCGGGTCTCTTGTGCGGAGCGTTTATTTTAGTGGTGCTTTTGTATATTATATTATGTTGGCAAAAACTACAGAATTTTTTGCATTCAACTAATACTTTTTACGCGCTAGGTCCAGACGCACCGAGAATCGTTATATAGGTACTAAACTATACTGTTCTATATGTACAGGGCCGTACGAAAGTTACTGTTATCTTGGCATATCCTCTCTAGGCAACGCGTCCATAAAGTAACGCATTTATTATCTCCATACTCACGAACAACGGTATTCGGTTCTTGATGCGCGCGCCGCTCCCCCCTACCTGCTATTGTTACGAAGTTCCCATAAAGTACCGCATTCGAGACACGAAATACTTCTACCTCTGGTTTAAATTTCAAACGCTCCAAACTCAAAATTCGAACGCAACGCCATGGTTATAGTTATATGAAATAAACAAGCGAAAATTCCTCGATTTTTCGATGTAAACATGGCGTAACAAAAAAGCTTCTAGAATGCACGATGTTCATCACTTACGTAAATTCCTTATCTCTCTGGCTTGGATTTTAAATGCGGTTCTTTATGGGCGCGCACGTCCATGTTGGACGATATTTGTGTGGAGCGAGAGAGTCGTGAATAAACTCGCTACTTGGCGGGTCTCTGAGCAACCCTTCGTCTTATTCTCTGTCCTTGTCTTGCGCGACGCTCGGCTGCGCTGCTCTACGTTAAGAGTGCGTTCGACCAATATTATTAAGCTAATATTAACTTTAAATTTCTTACTATAAAACTTTCTATAAATTAATTGAATAATCATCAAATCTCTCATCAATCTTATTGATTATAAAGTAAAAATCTTTATAAATCTTAAAATGGATCAATAAATCTACTTTTTTAAATTGAATGTAATTTTATGTTGCTTTTAAGTTGACAAAACTTTGACATATGTAATAACCTTAAGATGATTTCAAGTTTGAATTCTGGCAGGGTTGCCATGTTAGGTCTGAAAGTAAGAAGTGTGATTGGTTCTAACATTCGTTTTGTATACTAACACAATAGTACAGACAATTAAATAAATATTTTATTCATAGACCTTACTACATGCTACACCACAAGAACAATCAAAATGTTAGTACATTTAAGTAGTAAAGTTAAAAAGTAAGATTTAAAGACAAATGATAAAATTTTATTTTTGTTAATAATGTTTATAAAATTTATAATGTCTAATTAAAAAATATCTCGCGGATTTAGCTGTTAATTTAATCTGTGAAATAACAGAATCAGAATACTATTCATTCAAACTCGTTATTTATCATCAGTCACAGAAGATGTATACGCATATTTTTAACGGTCACGGGAAGGCAAAATTGCACAAAAAGGAACATTTTAGTTCAAAACAAATATATGTAAATATTGTGATATACCACTATTATATATATGTTTTTCACTTCTCTACTACATCGTGTGACATAGTTTGAAATATAAAAACAGTACCATTGACAGTAATATTTAACAAAAAATATTTACGTTAAAAGGATAATAGTAATAAATAATTGTGCTATAATTTCTAATTTTTGTGACCTAAATTAAGTTAACGCGTGACAACAATACCGCCTGATGATAAGTGGTGATAAGTTGAACGCACTTACTTATAAAAGTCTAATCACTGTCCTTTTAAATATTTCTGCATGAGAAGTACCAAGGAACAATAATAAGTTGATACTTATAGCGATAAATAAGCGATTATTATTATTCAGTAGTATAGCGTGCAGTCGAACGAGAGCTTTAGTTGGTCCCGTCGCTTCCTACGCAGTATACGCCGTACATTCAAAGTGTTCGATACATAGCAGACAGTGGACGAAGCCCTAACATCTAAGTATAACGTCGAAAATTTTATCCTAACTCAAATATTATGCTATTCCATAATTAGATACCAGATAAATAAATGCCGAGGAAATAAGGCAATTTATATTTAGAATAGGCATTGCTATGTCACATAAATATTTTAGGCCATCGAATCTGAAAACTAGGCTATATGCCGTATCGAAATCTATGAATAACTTTCCCTGTGCATCAGTTTAGTTTAAGGGTTTGTGGCCAAATTCAGAGTTTGCAACACTCATTATTCTATTGTAAACTATTTTTTTTTCCTAATAATCATAGACATATTAAAACCCTGTTAAAGTATATTATTTATTAGCATGTTGTGTGAATTATGAATTAGTTCCGAACATAGCCGCTAGATGGACTTAGTACATATCGAAATAACAATAGTTAAGAGTTACATACACTCGTATAAACAACTATACTCAACTGTTGTTTGTATGTCGACTACTGACGTAAAGAACAGGAGATAATGTATAGCAATTATAAAAAAAAAAACACATGATATTACCGTTATACATTCGGGAACATAATATTATCTCTACTACCACAACAAAACGTGCAAACTCTTGCATTTTCAGTTTTTGCTTTTAGGTTATAATCTGATCGAAATGTATACTTATTCATAAGTATAATAATTTATATGGCAGTTAAATCTTTTTATTCGAGTTGTAAGTATTTGTAATGTCATATTTGTTTATATCCATCTGCAACACAGGTAATTTAGAGCGAGATGAGTGTGAATTCGTAGTTTTCAATAGCATCGCTTGCAGTGCGCTGTGGGTTTCAGTCCCGTCGCTTCCTACGTAGTATGTAGTATAGCGCGAATGTACTTTTGCCCACTTTGAAATATCACGCCCGTCTCGCAGAAGGACGCAACTGACTCTTGGCATTTATATTTAATTTTATGCCTGTTTTAATATTTTTTATAGATTAAAACTGTTTTGCTCTGAGAAGTAATTAACATTAAAAATGTATTTATATATATCGTGTAATACAGTAATGGGTTCGTATCTGTCTATGGAATATTTTTTGAAAATTTTAATGTAACGACTGATTTTTAATTTATTTAAGCTGTCGTTTTGAATTTGTTTCAACATTTTTTAAGTAAAAGTAACTTGTTTGTAACTTATATAGTGTTACAAATATACAGACAGACAAAAATTCCAAAAAATATTCCATGTACATATTCGAACCCTTTACATTACTATTAGTATGTACAGATAACAATTACGTCAATAAGTAGCAGCTGTGTTTATTTATAATATAGACGAATATAAAATAGTTGACAATTATCTGTTAGAATTAACTTTCTGAATGACAGGTGAAAACTATTAGCGATGAAGTAGTATATTTATTTATAGGTTAAAACATTTGGTGTAAACTAAAATGTTTATTGTAACGCGAAGTTGTTATTTCCGCCTGTTTATTTATTTATCACCAGCGGCTCTCCCCGACTTCGTTCGGGTTAAACAAATATTATATTGTTTATGTCCATTTGGAATAATGTGCCTTTCAAATGATAAAATACTTTTTGTATAGGTCCCGTGGTTCCGGAGATTACCCTTCATACAAATTCACAAAATTCGCACATTCTTTATAATACTTGTATAGATTTAGAAATACAATGACTTAAGGTAAGCTTCATTATCACACACACAACTTATTTCTGGTATATATTTCACTGTTACAAGTTTATTATGGTTACATAAGGCGGGTTAAATTTGTTACCACTCGAATCCTAGGGATGATGAAAATATGCGATAAGTGGCCACACAGTACAAACATTGGGCAAAGAAAATAAAAAAAAATTGGGCATTTATTGATGCATAATTTAAAACAGAATTTATTATTATAAAATACATAGTAGGTATATACATAGTATACACACAAATACGAAATTTAACTGTGACGGATACTCACATCATGGTGACTGATATATCGCTAATAATACAGAAATTAAAATTTATAATGTCCGCGATAATTAAATTTAAAATCATGTTTATATTATATAAAACAAAATATTCATGGTTAATCCAGCGATGCGGATGCAGTTAACAGTTATTAAGTAACAATATTTATTTATGAGTATTATATGTAAGCTATAAGTTAATTAATATTCTAAGCTTCGTGTCCAACCGGTAGATTATTATTTGCATAACGATTAAAAAATGGAAATGTTTTTAAATAAATGAGCAGATATTTACTTTTCATTAAAATTTTATGTATCCGGACATTATTACTACAGCTAATAAATTGTATAAAATTGTATAATTTAAAGTATAACTATTGTTTAACGACACTCGCCAACAGTCTCGGACGGTGAAACTGGTTATATTATGGTCGTGTCAATGTGTCCACTTATGCCATTTTTATCTGTTTCTACTTATATATAAATTCCTTGTTATTTACTAAAGCAAACGGTCACACATTTACCCCCGCACTGAGGATTCCCCGTGTGACGTACAAGACGCAAACAAACATGACATCACTATCCATGACCAGATAACAAACGTTTATCTGTCACATAAATGTCTGCCCCGGCCGAGAATCGAACCCGGGACCCCTCGCTCAGCAAGCAGGATCAAGTTACAAGGTCGTCATTACAGCTCATATTAATTATATTTGAAGCTCGTATATAATAAATTTAAATATAATATTAGTCCTGTTATACACAGTTACAATGCAAAACAGCAGTGGAAACATCCAAATATTAGTTGGCAATTTGAATATGGAACCCATTAATCGAAAATAATATTCGAAATGTAAAGTATCAAATTTCAACTGTTAATATTATTGTGGTCGATTTAAAATAAAAATAGATCATAGTTCTAAATTTGAATTACGAAATTTTGTTTGTTCTAAATTACAATTTTTTTTCAGTCACAAAAGTGTCACATTTCAAATTTTCAGCAGTGCCGCTGTGTCCGGAGCGCGTCGTCTGTCTAGAGCCGGGCTCCGGCCGCGGAGCGGGACAAAAACACTGGATTTATATTTTTTTATCATTTTATTTATTCTCTTGTTTTATTTTCGTTAAATTTTTGCATATCGCCGTGCGGACCGTTATTGTTTTTATGTCCTGGAGGGTAAGTTCACACGGTTCGATAATTTATAAATAGTCGTGCCAGGAATGAAGGTGTAAGAGTTTTCTTGAGCTAAAGTCAACTTACCCTGCTGATCAACCAACAAAGCGGTGGCTGCTGGCTGTCTCATAACATGGTTGTCCATACCGTAGTGGCTACATTGTGTGAGAGGCATAAAATATGAAAAGTAACAATTATTCGGACTTTTGAATAAGGGTTCAGCATCGTGTAGACCTCTATAAAGGTGTGATAGCGTAGTGGTTTCTATGTCAGTCTCCGCGGACTCAAGTTTGACACTCAGTAAATGAGTTACGGAACATATGTACTATACATTGCTTAGGCAGCCTAGATTACTCCCCGCAATCCCATGCTGGTAGAATAGGCTGTCATAGGAGGCGACGAAAGCCAGCCCGCTTAGTGGTAGGGATTTGCGTAAAGATTATTTTATCAGTATTATTATAAAGTCATTGGTATTTTTGCTGGTATTATCTTTCCGTGAAGCTACTGGCTAGCTACCACCCTCCTGTTTGAGTCAGCCGCCAACGACCCGTCGTGTTCCGGCTGGGGGCTTGAGAGCCAGTACTTTCTTTCTTACCTTCTTCCCTTTTCCTGGCCGACAACGCATCAGTGATACCTTTGGTCTTGCTGATGTCCATGGGCGACGGTGACAACGTACCATCAGATGGCTCGTCTGATCGTTCGTCGGTTATTACCATAAAAAATGGATTATAAAATATGTCCTATACAAGCTCAGCATACAATCCAGCGACTTCCAATAAACAAACTTAATACCATTGCGATTCACCGGTCCACAGGTTCCAGCAACAGAAATGTTTTGCTTGGATCACATTCGTAGAAACATTTCAAGTAAGCATACCAATACAAAAACGTCTTAAAACTCATTTGATTATAATGTCGACATCGATTTCAAAAATAAACTGGCACTTTCGAAAATGGAACGCAGCGACGCTAAAAATGGCAATTCGAAAATAGAACCGGTGGTTTTTATTTGCTTAGGTACGCGTGATGATGATGAGTTATTCGATTTTACAGGTGCTTTTGTGTAAGACATTTGTGATCCTTATTGCGGTGCACTAAGGTCTGTTCTTGCTTGCTGATTGCATAAATAAATGTTACCATGTTACCTTTGTAGTAACGTTTTATTGATAATTGTCAATATGACAATGGCATACGAATTATTTTGACAAGTTACTCTTTTTAAATATCTTTTTAATGGAATGTATTTTTAATAGTTCCTATTTTTAAGTATGGAAACCGTGGAAATTAACTCAAATTTCAAATATTTGCTAGGATTAAAAACAGAATATAAAAAAATATAAACATTTTAATTGTATTTGCATAATTAATATAATCTTTGAACACGCCCAACAAGTAACTAGACAAGTAGTGATTCGTGTGAGACGCGGGGAGGGAGGGCGATGAGTTCACAGATCTCGAACAGCGTTTGGGGAAGAGTGGTGCGGGTAAGGTTCCAGCACCAAGAAGAAAAGAAAGCGTTGTTTACATGTATCTAAAAATATAGTTTTGTTTGCTTCGATCTCCATCGACATCCAAGGGTTCACTTACTGACTTAAGCTCATCGCCGAGACTTACCACCCGAAGTACGGTAACGCAACGTTGGTTGCTCCCGGCGTGAGCAATAAATCTACCACACATATATCGACACGCTAAGAAGAAGAAGAATATGAGTAAGAATAAGAAGAAGCTGTGTAATAATTTACACATTATAAAATGGTTGTACTAAATTATATATTTGCAAAAACTTGATTTTCACCTTTACAAATAGTAGTCGCACGCGAAATAAACTTTACTCATTTTTATCAGGCATTTATAATCAGTCTATATGTTGCTAAAAAGTCCTATGAAAACCCGTAACTTAATTTTCTAGATTATTTATTGAAACTTTACTTATTATACCTAATACAATGTGGTATAACAGGCGGTCTTAATGCTAAAAGCATTCTCCACCAGTTAACCTTTGGGCTAAGCAGATATCAGCGAGGGCGGCATTAATATAGAAATATTTTATTTAAAATATAAAAATCATAATAATATCATAAAATACCTACCTATGAGATTATACCTACATATAAGATACCTACATATGATGTGGAATTACATATAACATTACATATACTATTATAAGCATAACTAATATCACACAATCACATAACTATTATCGCATTCAGACGTCATACGTGACATATAGCTATTTGCAATAATGTATCTTTGAAATCGTTAAATATTTTATTTTAATACGTGCCGTGGTTCCGGAGATTACCCTTCATACAAGTTCACAAAATTCGCACTCTCCTATATAATATTAATATTGATCGTATATTTATGTTGTATACTTAAATATATTTTACTATAAACATATTACTGGCAACATTGCGCGTGCGTGACGTAATTTATTAACTACCGAACAGTCTTAATACTTGTTTTCTGATCGTTTTTAAGTAATATTTTCTATTTTTTGTTTCTCACTGATTTTTAATATTGAATCACTTTGCGGTTTTAATACTAAATAAGAGCATTGTTAGATAGTATGAATATGGCATTGGCAGACATCTTTATAGCTTGTTTTGGAACCAGTGCCTGGGAGGCTGATGGCCACTCGGCGCTTGTTTTTAAATGTAATTTCGCGTTTTCACGGAAAACAGATACAAACCATTGAATTAAATGAATTGAATGTATTTGTATTCGGATAATGTCATATAGTGCCATCTTACGAAATTTTGAGTAACACAATAATGGAAGTACCCGAGAAAGTTTACGAGATGTCGCTCTCTAATAAATAATCACTATAACAAAATTTATTGTTAAATGTCAAGTCCATAAAATAGTTCCGCAAACACTTTTTCAAATTTGTTAACAACACACACTAGCACTACTTAACAGACGCAGTTCCATTTGTTGCGGCTCTGCCCTTTATTTATACTTCTTTCCAAGTTTTCTAGAACTTTCTACGCTTTTCTCATCGATTCAAAACTCCTTAGAAAACAATATTACAATCGATGACCCAGGTAATATATAAGATATTCGCCCTTATTTACAAGCTGTAGGGGCGAGAGTCGCGTAATGTGAGGCTCCATATATATATATATATATATATATATTATATCATCATATGTATTTATTTATATGTATATACGTAAACCCAACCCAAACTTGAGACTAAGCCAGTCTCTGTTCGTGCCGCATCCTTAAAAAATGAAGAAATGGTATTCTGCCACTAGCCAGCGCTTCGAGCAAATACCCCGAGTAAATTTTACCATACCATTATGTATACCAGATAAATATTTGTTCCCTAGTCCTGTCTGTTTCTGATGTCATATGATGCCCATGATCACATTGATTGATTTATATTTAACATGTATTTTTAACCTTTCCTTACGTATTCATTTTATAATTAATTAAACAAAAGTTTTTTCAATTATTATTTCATTTAATCAAACGATCAAAACACTTAGTCACGCTTCATAGGACGACCATCGTCCACTCTGCATAAGTACTTCGATTCAACACAGCATACCATACTTTTATACAAGCTATTATATGCCTTTAACTGTGCACATAGAGACCATAACGGCGTGGGCGGCCCGTCGTCCTGATTTGAAAGCTCTTCGACGAGCTGTTCGACTGTAGTTGTGTATTTTTCATACAACAGTCCAGCTCATTAAAGACTCAGCTAAGTAATAGCGGTAGCGCACTCTCACTTACTTTAATTGTTTTTGTATTAAAGACTAAAAATGGGCGATAATAATAGGGCACGATTTTTATGATAGGCATAATCCTGCGGAAAATATTTTTTCTACAATAAGTTTCTCTAATCTTAAATCCATGACAACCGCCTCTTGCCAATATTATAATGTGGAACGGTTTTCTAATTGAAACAGCTGATAGGCTATAATTCGAGTACCAAAGGCTGATCTTCTCGTTGACCGCAAGAAAGAAGCTTGGAATTCGTATATTACAAGTTTAGTCTTTCTCGGACTACCTTCGTTACTAAACTAAAGATATAGACTTCCGACCACTGACATCCAATAGGAGAACCGGCGCCATCCTCTTGTTCGTTGTGGTTATTGGAAATATAGTTGGAACCCCATACACCTTAAAGGTTTTTAATAGTATTGTACTATAATTGACTTTGTTTGATAATGTAATGGTCGGGGGTCAGAAGGGGCCTAAAATGACAACTCGCAGCGTTACTGTTAATGCGATGTCGAACGAGAACTGTCGGTATCGATCAGTGGCAGACCTTATATATTAAGATAACGCAAACAATATTACATTAGTTGGGTTGGGAAAGTCAACATAGGCTAACCCGACATCATTAGATAACAATACGATACTCAAATGAAGTTTACTCTGAATGACTAATTATTATCTTCCGATGAACAATCTATTAATACACATTTATCATAAATTAAATATCCAAATATTACAATAACTTACGGAGATATTAATATCTTACTTTTGTCTTGACTCTTAACCTATTGTAGTCCTAATAGTGTTGATGATGTTTAGCTATAGTCTAGTTACCACATTCATTTAAAACGTGAAATGTTCCAATGTATTTCAATTCAAATTATAAAACCAGTTAATACATTGGTTGGTCGACGACGCGTTGGTGTTCGTAATGACCGTTTACAAGACGTGACCAATCTGCTCTTTGGGTAGTTAACAAAAAATAGTTTACCTTCGAATGTTTATTGTAAAATATAAAATTATGATCACGATTATCGCCCATTATTAGCGTGTACCTTAGATGCATTTACGGACATACATACCGTATGTGAGTGACATATGGGCAGATTAAATGGCTTTATATATACGTATAATGTACGTAGTGTACATATTGCAACGTAAATATACAGGGTGGTACGATTGTAAGTATTGTGCGTGTTTTGGTCGAAGTGTCGGACACCCACTTCGTCTTCGGTCGCGTTGGTGTACCCGACGTCCATGGGCGACGCTGACCACTGACTGCCAGGTAGCCTGCTCGTTTGTACTAATTACGGAGGACGTTTAATTTAAATTCATGAGGATATGTTCAAGCTGATGGAGTAGAAAGGAACATCAATGTTAATGTCAAATATCTTCGATTTGCCGAAGATGTAGACTTATATCATGGCGGACATAATACACTGTCAATGTATTAAGTAATACCGGGTCGTACCGATATTTGGATCACAGGATCAAGTTCTCGCCGTGTCATACGTAAATCGTGAGTACCCGTTAATGTTAAAATGAACAAAGAAGATCGCTAAAAAGAAATATAGCTTAAGAAAGGAATATTACGAAAAGCCTGTATATTTATTTGTTCTATGACTTTAAAATGAGGACGGATTTAAAATATAAAATTCTACATGTGACGTTTACAGCACAGACAAGTAATAGGAGTAGACAACGAGCCATAGTGTACAGTGAAGTCTAGAAATGGCGCCTTGGCTGCAGTCTGTGGTTATCCTAATTGTAATGGCGGGCGGTCAGACGATGCCTGCAGCGGATCAATGTTAGGTTGTGCCGAAGCGCTCTTGTTGAACACATCGCATTAAGTCCACTGATTATATGCCAAAATTATTTTTTCCTCCATACATACTCATCACAGACCTGCAGATGGGTGTGAATGCTATATTTTTTGTAATAATAATGATTAATGGAATATCTCCGAAAATTTTAGTGAACGATTTAAAATTTAAGAACTTTGATTATTATGTATATTTAGACGAAAATATGCTTTTTGGTAATTTTCATTTCTTTGTCCGTCTGTTTTTAAATATTTGTTAAATATGACTTACTTGTTTGTTATTGTTGAAGTAACTTTTTAATAGTTCGTATTATAAGATTAAGTTTCCAATTAAATATGAAATTTATAGAATGTTTAATTAATATGATTAACAATTCTTTCCCAGCGCAGATATATAGTGCGAAATAAATATTCCTAGGCAGAGATTTCTAGTAATTCATATTTTTGGAAATTCTAATCGACCATCGATAGCGTAATGTAAAATGAGGTGTCAAAAAATATTTTATTCACCGCTAGAAGCTTTCTTAATTGATCTTTACGACATACGAGAACCTGCGTTTTATGTTTCTTCACAATCGAACATGAACGCTCTTTTTACTTAGTGAATAGCATTTATAAAACCTGAAAGCATTAAAATGCATTAAAGAGCGTCAAATCCACTGACATTACCTCGCATATCGAGACCTACCTCTTAACCGCACGAGCGGATTAAAAAACGATTATAGTAATTTTTGGTTCATTATTTACCTCCATTTTGAAACGTCGTAAATTTTGGATTATCGTGTAATTATGGGCTCTTCACATGTATTCGCCGTTGGCGTTGATTGTGTTAATTTTAAAAGGATTCAAAATGTAAAAGCTAAAATATTCAAATTGCTTTGACCAGTGGTGGATCTAAGGGATTCCAATATAAAATTGTGTTCATATCAATACACTCCTAGTGTGCTACGTCATTTACTGGGTATTAGTTTAGACATCAGGTACCGCAAGCAAAGCTTTCTTTGGTCTTGTGTATACATAACATATTTAACAATATTATAAAAAACTAAAATTATTGTTGTTGACAAAGTCATAAATGTTGGACAAAAACATAAAGAGTTTGTCATTCAAGAACCGCAACTGGTTTTCTATGAAACATTATTATTATGCTCGATCATTTTATATCAATTCTACGATCGGCCCGCGATACAATACAATACACTTTATTGTACACGATAAGAAATGCAATCGCATCTGTAAAGACTAATCATTCATAAATAACATTTTTCAAGAAATAAGTTATCAATGCCATCTATCTTATATGCGTAAACCTATTATATGTACTAATCTATACTCTATATAAATCTATAGTGTCTGTCTGTACATTCCATTTTTTTGTCAAATTTCCCACTGATGGCCCACTGACATCAGTTTAACCAGTTTGAATTTTTTTGACTGTCTGTTTATATGTCTCGTTATAATCCAAGAACAGCTTGACCGGTGTTCATGGAATTTGATATGATGTGAGAACATGTGATTGTCGAAGTCGTGCGCTTGTGTATCTATGATTTAATCCTTTAAGGTTAATTTAAGGTCACTCAAACAACCAACAAAGTTATAAATGTAAGTAATGTAATTATTTGTATGTCATAAGCAGACAAACGAGCTGTCAGGCCTGATGGTGAGTGGTCATCGTAGTTTATTAACAAGACTAGAGCTTCGCCAATGAATGCTTCACCATTCTTGAAGGTTCCCATGTCATAGCACCGGGGGAATAGCGATAATGGTAGTTCGTTCAACAGTTGACATGTACGTGGCAGGATGTATCACGTAAACAGTACAGACGAGCGCAACGAATCGAGATGGTGTTTGGAATTTAGTATTGCGGCGTGATCGGTGATGTTTGCCTGTATACAGGGGATCACCTGTGCTATTATATGCATAACAGTGATGATAATGATGATATATCCTTGATGTCTAGCATATGTATGATAAACAAGGTAGGTAAGAACACAGAACCTTGTAGAACGCCAGCATTTATAAGATTGTTTTCTCAACAAGATCCGTCGCTAGAAACTCTAATACTTCTGTCCGATGAAAATCTGCCAATCCACGGAAATAAATTCCCGGATACTCCATAATAAGGCAACTTTGCCCTATGCTGTACCCGATCGCAAGCTTTAGAAACATCATAGCTCACAAACACTCTCTCTTCTTTACTGTTAATGCTTCTGTTATTATTAATTTATATTGGCTCTGTTATATGTGATGGTTATGTTTAATAATGGTTCATTTTAAAAGGTGCGCTAAATAAATTATTTGGTATACTGCAATGAAGGTATAGAGTCGCTTTGAGAAACAGCGCCATCTCTTATGGTAGCGTGTAAAGTAATTGTATATATTAATACCGTTAAAACGATATTTCCTAATATGATCCTGGGCGCGTTCCACTAAACGATCACAACGACCACGCTCACGAACATATTTTTTCCCGTTCCACTAGCTTGTCTACGTTCGCATCATAAGCCCAAGTGGAACGGGTTGTGAGGTGATTTACGCGTTGTGTTTAAACTAAAACTTAAGAGGTTAGGTTGTAATTTGTAAACATATTAACCCATCAAGTTTAAGAATTATTTATTAACTTGCTTGATACCGAAAGAAAATACTATTTTCTTTCATATATTATGACGTGTGAATTTAAAATATAATTTTTTCAATCATACAACTTTTCAGTCGCCACTTTTAAACTATAAATCGCGCCAAATTTCTCAACGCTCACATCGACCTAGCTCGCGACATGAGGCGTTGAGGGCTCGG
>DWPT01003664.1:0-14138 GCA_018251895.1 Agathymus mariae mariae | reverse complement strand
GGTTGACTGGTAGAAAATGCCTCAAGGCATTAAGTCCGCCCATTGTAACATTCATTTTTTGAATTTACAATAAAGGTTAAACAAACAAACAAATAAACAAACTTAAGCTTCAACTTAAATTTCAGTTTAGGTTGAAGCTTACATCCCGCGGAAAGGTACCTTAAGGTCATAATTGGTAAGAATGTGTGTTCACGGCAGCTTATACGTAGTTATGATTGTAAGAGAGAGGCTTGATATCATGATAAACAAACGTGGTTCTGAAGGATGCGAGGTGAGGGGATTTCTAAACTTTTGCTGGTCGTGTCGCGTTGTGCGCTTCGACACAGGATAAAAATTGAAGGAAATCAATGTATAGGAATAACGTCCTCAGAGTGCGTGTGAGAGTATGAAACAAAGAAGTCTGATATGTTAAATGAAATATCAGGATATGATTAATATAGTAATGTGGCGAGTTTAGTCTACAAGACGACATTTACAACATTACGAGTTCACGTACTGTAAAATATTTACCGGTGATGTGGAGTGGAAATGAGGTTTTATTTTAGTAAGTTAACGCGAAAGAAAAGTAAGCTGTCTACAAAGAAAGGAAATATATTCTATGTATGCGTATAATGGAGTAGGGACATAATGAAAGTTACAGATCAAAGCTAATGAAATGAGACCGCATCTAAAGTGGTACGTATATAGGTAAAGGATTAATAGTTAGTAAGGCGAAGGCACCTTACTTCGAGGGGTTCCGAAATCGGCACACTATTCCGAGGTATATAGAAAAAAGGCGCTCCAAACGCGGCTTACGAGATCGTTCTTATTACCAGATTTTTTATTTAAATAATTATTTATCTCTCTATGGTTATACGAGTATCACCACCAGGATAATTTTAGATGTATAATTTAAAATATTCAGTTAATATTGCATAAGCAGCTACTTCTAATACACGCTTAATACATCTCGGACCCAGTTCACGTGTGAACTCGGTTTTTAAACGGTGTTTTTGCATTGTACATGTGATTGTTTCGGTTGTGGTAATACGAGGGTTGTATTTTTTATAGAAAATACTTTCCGTTTATGTGTTTTTTTAATAAATTAAGATGATAATATGTTTTAATAATGCCATGGCATCAGATGCCAAATATTTTAACAAATTCTTTATACCAATGTATAACTAACTATGAATATCAATTTTATAGACTTCAAATCCCACTCATAGGATTTAATTCTCCTCTAGATGGTGAATGGTATCTGGGATGGTATTCGTCGTATTTACCACATTTATTTTCAATAAAGAGTCTCAAAGAGGCCTCTACGTGTTAGATTCCCACGCAAGCCTTCAAAATTATCCGGTACACTTATATCTTGAATATGAGCAACTTTAAGTTTGTGAGATACATCATACATGTCACAATAATAATTATTATAGGCTCTCGGAGACATTAGACACAGTGTCCAAACTTTTTCCCGGCAATAAGCAAACATATCAAAATTCGGATGTAGTGAATGCGGGAGGTATAGACGAGTTTTAGGCGAAATAAGACCCTTATCATCATATGTATGTACCAGTCCAGATTAAACTGGATGGTAGAGAGGCCAGCGAACTCTAACAGCTATAACCTCGCTCGTTGAGCAACAGGGTGCATTACAAGTAAAAGAAGTTGGCTGGTACTCGCGATGGATTCATGTATATAACAAATTATATAGTATTGTTAGTTAAAATGTCAAGTACTTTTCATTCAAAAGATTTTATCTTTAATGTTACTTCGTATTTAATCATAGTTCTGATAGCAGATTTATATTTCCTTAAATATAATGTCGAAAAGATGTTGGAGTCATAATTATGATAAAATGTTTAAGATTTTTACAATTGTGGTAATAATGCCAAGTAGTAGGGAAAGTAGAGCAACTGATTTTATCTTGAAACCCTGAAAACCCACAAGATCGCAGGTTTGTTTCTAGTCAGTGTTTGTAAGCCACTTACCCTTTTAGACGAAACTGAAATTGAGTGTATGACGGTATAGAAATAGAGTAGTGCGTGCAATAGTTCGTGGCGTGTACAGTCTATGAAGAAGTATTTAGAGTAAGAAGAAGAAGTATAAAGAGCAAAGTTCTTTTATATACCTCGTCCTTGATTTGATTTGGAAGATATATTTTTTGCGTTCACTATAATAAGCCGCTCTCTAAATAATAATTACTCGTTTTTATCACATGTTTTATGGGTTTTTCTTTGTTCAAATCTTATCTTGTGCACTGGTAAAACTGATTGAAAATCTGTGCACTAGTTTTTGAGACTATTCTGTTCAAATATACTTATATTCATTATACTTCATATTATTATTATTGTTCGCAAATTATGAGGCCTGGAGAGTAATCCACCACACATCTTCAAAACTAATTAGTAATCAGGCTGTTAGTGTGTAGTCAATATTAAATATCTGGATAAGTGTAAAAGGACAAATTCATATGTAAATATTTAGTATATATTATTATATTCACACAACTTATATTACACAACGCTATTGTTCCGTCTTTATGCTCTTCGCTAAATTTAGCCGGCGACTTATATGAGCGGTTGTACTTAGCAGTGGAAATTTAAGTACACTATCATTAGGAAACTATTTCACGTAACAATTTTTAACTGCCACTTTATAAATATAACATGAATTTTGTTAACAACTGGAATGTTTTTTTTTTGATTTTTCTCGAAAGTATTATTTTTAATTCATACAAATATTGTTTTTGTTTTGATTTTGTTGAACAATACCTTGAAGTGGTACCGGGAAATTAATGTTACTGCATAACCAATGGTTGGTTGCACAGTTGTTTGAACGTTGGTGTCTCACAAGATAGACTCAATTTAGAACTCTTCACGCAACTCTTTTTATTTAAATTATGCGCGTATTATAAATTAATTATGATTTGCTTCTGCGAAGGAAAGCATGGAGGAATTACCTGAGAGTTGTTCATAGTGTTGTCAATGGTATGTAAGGTCTGCCCATATGCCCATCCAATATGCCGCCCAGCGTGGCGAATTATGACCGTTACTCCTATCACCGTGAGACAAGAGCCGAGCCTAGCCTAGTGGAACATGTTATTTTGGGTCGTAATGATGAACTATAACATATTTAGCTTATTGTTGCAATTCATCAACAACAGCAGTTATGCAGAGCACGTGTACTTTCTGAAAGCATCTGTAGAGAACGCTTTCAACACCCGACGTTCTTGACGTTGCTATAATATCTCGATCACTTAGGAATGACGCAAGCCGCACAGAAGCGCTTTGCTTTAGTATATATAAAATAACTACCGGTTAATAAAATTGTTTAAACCGATGATGAAAATAAAACTAAAAATATCTCCGACGTCCGTTGCGAATTGCAGAAATACCGGTATTATGTAAACGAAAAACGAACCATACAATAGATAATATTAAGGAGTGAGCTTAATTTTCAGTAGTTTTCCGTGATGGTATGATGCGCATTGTTGGCGTCTATTTGATGTTAATTCTTCATGGGGCGATGATCCACATCATGTTATCTGTTTGGCCATTAGTCGTTCGTTACCTCATTTCATATCATTAAATATTATGTAGCAGGAAATTTAATTTGACCCGGCCAACCGGTTTCTATTGTTATCTTCATTAAAATCTTTCAACAATGACGTACATTCTGTTAAAAGGCAGGAGTCGTCATAACTCGCCTAACTGAGGGAACCGGAATGAAGTGAAATTCAAACGCTTTATTTGTATCTTCACTTTTTATATTCGTAGGTCATTTATTTAAGGCTGGTTGGTATATAGTAGGACAATAAAAAAACGTTTCAACATGTTAATTTTAAAATAATTTTGGTGTGATTACATATATCCATAATTTGCGAAAAAATAATAATTTAAATAGTACTCGCAATTCCAGTATTATTCTTTTATTAGCACACTGGTATGAAATAAAAATACAAACGAATCTATGTCTGTGACTTCGTTTATGGAAAAACAGGTCACAAAATAATTATTGATATGTTTTGTGATTATATTATCAAATGTGGTTCACTTTTATAAGCAAACATCCATCATAAAACGTGGATTGACGCAGAATTGTGTAAATTTTTTAGCATGTATGGAATAACTTCTTTAAAACGAATATCTACATAAGCTATTGTTAATAAGGTACAAAAAAAAATTTTGAGACACGTAATCAGGTGGGCTTCTCTGTTAGAATTAAATTTATCGGGTAGTTTTAATTACAAAACTACGATTAACTGTAAAAATTTTAGTGCAGAAGGAACTATCTATACAAACATTAACGGAGTCCATTACACTGAATCGTAAAATGTTTAAATAAGCTAATCTCCTCTGAAACTGTAATATAATTGTTATGTAGTATATTAAATATACTCATGTATAGTTTTATAAGATGGATAGTATGACATACAAGTAAAATTTTATACATATACTTAAAATAGGTTTTCTAGAATCTCATATTAATGTGTACTGGGTGCATGCGAGCATCTATAAGAATCCTCTTTGTACTAGTGGTGTTAGCAATATATCAATCAGTTTGAGGAAAGTGAAAGAGGAATTGTATCGCAGTATGATTGTCTTGATCGATATAAGGGTATAAAGGCAAGTGTATAAAGTCGTAGCTCGCCACGGTGTCTACGTAAGGATTGGTAAACTTCACATATCTTCTAGAACATGACAGACAACTATTAGATATGTAGATTTCCTGGCAATTGTTTCCACCGATAAAACAAATTAAACGAACGTATTAGTAACTTCAAAAAATTAAAGGGTGTGAAAGATTCGCACTATAGTCATTTATATAGCGTGGAAATTACTTAAGTATTAGGAGTAGTAAGTAATAGGAGGTAATATCTGTACCCTTGTTATATGTAAGTCTTCAATACATACTTAAGCTTGCCAGACTATTAGGCGATTTTTTATTAATCTGTATAGCAAATATTTGTATGTGTGTTTGCAAACTTCTTCTAGTATTACTTCCGAACTAAATCTTTTTAGTGTTAAGATTTACGACATGATAAAAACCTAAAAAAAATGCAT
The DNA here is from genome assembly GCA_018251895.1 of Agathymus mariae mariae. NCBI lineage: Eukaryota > Metazoa > Arthropoda > Insecta > Lepidoptera > Hesperiidae > Agathymus > Agathymus mariae. Next base: position 9,090 of record DWPT01003664.1, on the reverse strand, counting down.
ATTTTGGTCGGTGGTTGTGATAAACCTAGGTTTCCTCACTCCTCCTGTCGGCAGTTGCTTTCGGAGTGTAGAAGGCTCTATCGCGGTTGGCTAGGTCCCTTGTCCTAGAATCAACTCATCATCATATCAGTCGGACAACACTCACTGCTGTGCATAGGCCTCACCCAATGAACTCCGCGACGATCGATCTTGCGCTGCCCTCAGCCAGTGGCTACCCGCGACCTTCACCAGATCGTCGGTCTATCTCGTTGAGGGTCTACCCACTGAGCGTTGTCCGATGCGTGGTTGATATTCGAGAACCTTTCCGCCCCAAATATGTGTCCCGCCCACTACCACTTCAGCTAGGCAATCCTTCGAACAATGTCAGTAACTTTAGTTCGCCTACGGATCTTATCATTTCCAATTCGATCACATAAGTGTTAACGTGCTGTTAACGTTTGGTTCAACAGGAGGGGTTTAATGTAACAAAAAGTCATATACTTCACTGATAATGATATATTTTATCTTTATCACATAATAAATCTTAATCTGGTCTAATAAAGAATTGAATTAATTCGTACTTACATTGTGTATATTTAATAGATACTTCTCGGTACAATTTTCGCCGACACAATCACATTTTAGGTCTTGTCGCTTACACGCCTGATGATGAATGAATGAGTGAAGATGGAATGAATGTCGTGTCTGTCATTAGATGTGAGTTTAAAGTGAACGAATGATTATTAGATTGAATGATAACTTAAGCAAGCTAACATACATAAACATAACATAACATAACATACATAAAATACCGAGCATTGGTATTGGTCTCTCCATTGCCCGTTAGGTGACCTCGAGCCTTCTTTATGAGACCCTTAGTTAGTAGCCATGTTTCGCTCCCGTATGTCATAACTGGCAATACACACTATTCAGAGATTTTCGTCTTGAGACACTGCGGAGGCTTGGACGCGAAGTTTTTTCTTTATTTCCCGAACGCTGGGCATCCTAGCTGGATACGGCGAGAGATCTCTTTCTCGAAGTTGCACTTACCTACCTGGATTGTCTGTCCTGGTTAACGTCATGATCAACAACTTCGAGTGTAATGTTCTCATCTTTAATAGGAGTGGGTACAACATGGCCATTCGACATGAGTTTTTTCTTATTCATTTTCATCTTAAGGCCCACTCTTTGAGAAGCATTACTAACATCTTCAAGCATTATGTTCAAATTTTCCAAGATCTCCGCCATGAGGATTACATCATCGATGAACCGAAGGTGGGTTAGGTATTCGCCGTTTATATTGATGCCTAGTCCATTCCTGTCCAGAGGCTTAAAAATATTTTCCAACCCAGCGGTGAACAATTTCGGAGAAATAATATCTCCCTGTCTCACTCGTCGATGCAGTTGGATGGGATTGGAGTGCTAGTTCTAGAGTCAAACTGATATAGTGGTGTTTTTGTATAGGTACTCAATATACCTGTAGTCGACTAGGCACCTTTGGAGGGACCGCAACACAACACATGTCTCAACCGTATGGAAGGCCTTCTCGCAGTCCACAAACACCAAGCAAAGTGGCAAATTAAACTCTTCCGTCTTCTGTATAACCTGACGTAGGGTATGGATGTGGTCTATGGTACTATAGCATTTCTAGAAACCAGCTTGTTCGCGAGGTTGAAAGTTCGTTATTACTCTCGAGAACAACTTGTAGACATGGCTCAAAAGCGATATGGGTCTATAGTTCTGCAGGAGGGTATTATCACCTTTTTTGAAGAAAAGCACCACCTCGTTTCTGCTCTATGCTTTCGGCGTTTTGCCCTCTATGATGACGGAGTTAAAGAGCCTTTGGAGAACTTTAAGTATTGGTTTGCCACCCACTCTCAAAAGCTCTGTTGTGATTCTGAAATCAGTCGCCGCCTTATTGATTTCCTGTTGTTTGAGAGCAATACTAATCTCGTACAGGCTGACGTCCGGGATATCTTCCGTGTAGTGTCGGGTAAACTTGCCTCTGGGATCTTTAGTCTTACTTTCAACAGGCGTTTGCGTGGAATACAACATCCCGTAGAAACTCTCAATCTCCTTCAGAATTTCAGTCTTCGTTGAAACGATGCTACCGTTCTCAGTTTCCAGCTTTGTCATCTGGCTATGCCCAATAGACAGATCTCTTGCGAACACTTTGGAACCTTTATTCCGCTCAATGGCCTCTTTAATACGTTCTGTATTAAATCGTCTTTCTTTAGCATATTTAAGAACCGTCTATTTAGCTGCCGATAATGACCTGCTAAGTCTTGTAGCCTCATCTCATGTTCCTGTTCCTTGAGTTCGATGGTCTGATCAGAGAGTTTCTTTCATTCAAGACGACGGATTTTAATATATTTAGACCTTACCGTGCGGATTGTATCTACCACCGTGTTGTATAGATCATCCACATCTACGTTGTTCTCAAGGGTTATGAAGCTCGAGTAGAAAACTCGGAATTTTGAATTTGGGCAGGTACCGGTCGGAGCGTTGATTTCATCAGTCGAGTCTGACTTTGAGTCTGAGTTTAACGTCGACATTCAATGTGCCTCGCACCGATCGGTGATCGCTTCATGTCTTGACTGCGTTGATCACTGAGACATCATCAAGTCCTTCTTTGTCGACATGATGAAATCCATCTCATTTCTGATTATACCATTGGGGCTAATCCATGTCCATTTCCGGTTTTCCGACTTCTTAAAGAAGGAGTTCATAATAAAAAGATCCTCCATGAAGTCTATTAGCATCTGGCCTCTAGCATTCCGTTGCCCTACAACTGTTTTGTAGCTATATATGGTTTTATAAATCTCCTCATACATAGCCCCCACCTCGTGATTAGGGTGTGCTGAGGTTGGAGAATAAACTTGGATGATTTTAAGTGAATATCGATATTTTCAATATCAAGTACGCTATCCTGATCGACACATTCCCAATGGTAACCACGTTGTTGACGAGGGACTTGTGGATGATAAACCCGACTCCACTAAGGGACTGTTGGTCGCCCTCCCGGTAGTATAGTAAGTTACCGAAATTTAGGATTATCGATTCCTCCCCTTCTCTTAGGACTTCTGATTACCCAATTATATCCCAACGTAACTTACTAACAGCTTCATCCAACTCTATTAGCTTCGCGTCGATCTATTAGCTTGCTCTGCCGTTGCCATAACCGCTACCATAGCCAGGAACAACGAGGCTGCCGGGGACTAGAGGCCGATTCTTTCTGGATATATCCATTAGGGTTGGCGATTGCAGTGAGGCCAAAATTCTACGAGACGCTGCTGCCCATATCCTAGTGGCTCCCTTAGACGGCTCTTACGTTACCAACGTGAAGAGTTGGAATGGTACTATTCTATGCCGGCACCATACGGCCTAAAATCAATTATGAAATTTTGGCTGGCAACGCGTCAGTGATGCCTTTTGTGTTACTGACGTCCATAGGCGGCGATGACTACTTAACATCAGGTGATCGTTTGTCAGTTTTTTAAATATAAAAAATAAACCTCAACAAATCTAATATCGTAGTTCGTTTGCGTCTGTGTTCATCGTTATTATTTATGTGTGCGCTACATCATTTCCGGGTCATATAAAAATAAATTTTCTACTCCCTTCTTATCGAACTACCATTTGTTCGTCCAGGACTAAACCAGCGTCAGTCATAGAGTCAAGGTCGTCATATTTATTGCGTTAAAAATTCTATTGGATAGTTAAGCTCATAAAGATATTTCATCATCTATGTACAACTTCTCTTTCCACGCTCGAAGTGTTGCGTGCTTCCGTTTAGTCTTAAATTATACACGAATTTTCATGAAATTTTTAGAAGTTATGCTTGAGTCTTCAAAATTTTTTTCAATGACGGTAAAATACCTTTAAGGAATGATTTTAATATTCTTATAATTTATAGTAATATACATATATTTTTTACTGTGCACTAGTAGGAAAAATTGTTAAATGTGTTAAAAATGGAAAAATGTTAATAATAGGGTATGTTCTACGTTACATTTGTCTATAAAATTCAAGTTTCATGTTGTAATAAAACTTGTTCTTTATTATTTGTAACGGTAATTTTGGGACAGGTTTCGGTATGATCATTTTATAGATTTAACAATCCATAAATAAAATAAATAAAGATTTACACACACTACCCACTAGGATTCCCTGTGTTGCGGATGGCGTGGACATCCACAAATATGACATTACAAACACCCTTGACCAGACCGGGAATCGAATCCGGGACCCCTTGCTCGGTAGGCAGGGTCACTACAAACTGGGCTATGGGATCGTCATAGTTCATTATGCAGGCATATGTATGTGGATTGGTAGACATCCAACATGTTTTAAAGTCATTGTTGAGAATTCTGTGATATACTGGTTATATAAAGTATTTTTTTCTTCACCGGAACAAGTATTCATTAATATCTAATACTCTCATAATATAAATTAAGATGTATAAGATATATAAATAAGATAAGATTATGGAGTTCGAACGCGGGTGAGACTGATTTAAACCAGACTTATCGTTGATTACCGTCATGAGTCAGCGTAAAATATTATACAGATCGAAGTAATTATAAGTTACAAAGATTATGATGATGAGTCGTATTCGTTAATGCGTACTATTTATAATTAAAGATAGAATCAAAGTCACTCTCCTTTTCTATGCGTTATGGGATAAAAATCTGATTAGTGACAAAGACGAGTGAATATTTGCATTAGCTGGTCGTGATTTCCATGGACAGGAACGACTGGGCACGGACCGTTCTATATGAGCCGTTATGTTTCGATTCGCACCATTTTCACAACGTTACTAAGACGCCTATTTTCCATGTAGCCTTCACAAATTTTAATAAATCGCTATTAGTTGTATTCACGTTTTATATAATGCATTGTTATTGTAATGATTTGGCGCAAGAGGCTGTGGGATTTCGGTATAAAATTAGTTATTAATGTATAAGTTATCGTATAATTAAGTAATTTTTTATTTTTGTACACATGACTGTGTAGGGTTAGAACTAAATGTTATTTTTTTATATTCATAAGTTATAAGTCGTGGTCAAGATAGCTAATGTAAATATAAAGAAATGTTCGGTCTTTGAGGATAATTTTTATATAAATATTTTCATAATGTTGAATATTATTGTATACATACACCAATTTACTTAGGAAGATTTATATAGATATACATATATAGATATTCTTATTCGCGACCCTATCGAATATTGTAATAGTACAGTATGTATCTTTTTTTAAATAAACGACTTCGAATATTGATTTTTTTTAGATCCAATGATGCAGTTTTACTTTTCATCTAAATTGGGCCCGTGACAAATTTGAGTACTTTTCACTATTCATCATACTTTTGGATTTAGCCATCCACGCCCAATTGGAAAATTTTACTCCTTATAAGTACTTCAGAAATCTTTTTTATAAGCATTGTCATCTAATACTCACAAGATCTAAAATTGGGGTCAATTATAGCACGGTCTCCTTTTATAAGACATTTTAATTGCTCTAAAGTATAGCTGACGACCCACGAAAATCATTACGTACTTTTTAAGACCGTAGGGATGTCTTTATACCACTGAGTATCATTAAATATAGGGCTGTGTTCAGAATACTTTATAACTTGCAAAATCTCGTAATTATTAGAGTTCCGCGTCCGTTATTTTCTTTTCTTGAATGCGAAATTGAGATAGTTATATTTTCTGGTTCTTCAAATACCTTCTAAATGTTTACCAGAATTCAGTCTAGACTTTCAGTCACTGTTGCATTGTTACGCCAGGTGAGGATGTAGACGTCATATGGAAATAACAAACTGTCACTAATTACATAAATGGTGTGTGAGAAAATGTAACAAAACGTACGAATGCACTCATTAGTTAAAATGACTAATGCAGATCTTGCATTAGGTCATATTGGAAGTCACAATTTTTCAAAATAAATGTGATAGTTATAATATTTGTTTTCTTGTGAATATAAAGTAATTAAATGAAGTTTGCTATGAATATAATGAAAATAAGTATTTATTTTTTTAATTGAAAACTAGAACAATATTGTTATAAACTAATTTTCCATTTTTGGTTGTGTCGAGTAGCTAAGCTCTATAACGATAACTTGTAAACGATAAATGAGTAATGATATGTCCAATCGACATTCGTTCATGTGATTCGACCATGATACAAATAAATGATAAAAAAACATAGCTATAAAAAAAAAAACAAGGCAAAAACTAGAAGTCGTATTTTTGTCGTAAATAATACAAAATCATTGATATATAGATTGATTTTTCGATAGTTGTAACTGTGTACTGCGACGTCGGACTGTCACGTTTTGTTGATACGTCTGTTACGTAGAAACTTTCGTTAAAGATTGTTGGGGCGAATTCTATGGGATTCAATAGATAAAGGAAAAATATCTGTGCATTCAACGTAACAAAAGAGTAAATATTTTTTCTGCTTGAACGTCGTTCAGTATTTGGTGGCCATTAAAAGTTTTTTTTTTATAAATGTGATGGTTTTCGTAACTTTATGCCAATCTGATTTGAGATCTGATAAGGCATCTTGAGACATCTAACTATGGTCACTTAATAAATTTTGAGATAAAGAAAAAGTATTCAACATATTACTTCTATTAACTCTGCATGTTTTTAAACACACTCACACTCACAACTTTGAATAAGCATAAAACACACACTTTTATGCTTATCCAAAGTTTTATTCTTCTAAACCAACTTTTCCAATATGCAATCGTCAGATCGTTATAAGAAGGGAATCTCCAAAAATGTACAACTGTTCTGTTATGTTATTGATATCCAGAAGACAGTAACCATTGACAACCATGACAGTAGCATACGAACTTAAAGCTCCTATAAAATATCGGCATGTCAATTCGTGCCTAAAGAGCTCAGTAATGCGAAAAACGGGAACACTATTCACACTCATATTCATGAACTCATTCATACCCTTGGATTATCTAAAGAACTTTTTTAATTTCACGCTTGGTTCAAAAACTTCCACGCGAGAGCATCGTAAGAGACGGGTACCTACTACGCGGCAAGACGTCACTGTCTGCGTGTTTCGAATAGATTGATGGATTGTCTTATTTTATTTATCTTTCTCGATACAAATGAATATATTTTGCCGTAACGGTTTTTTCTTACCGAAGATAGATACTTAATAATAAGAGTTGCTTTCAATTCGAGGTAAAGCGAAATAGTGCCAAAATAGTAAACCAGTGATCCTATAAATCAATTTTTTCATTGACTGTGCGGGACCCGTTAATAAGACGTGTTTGAAAGTAAAGTACCTGCTGTTATTTTTTTTTGTGATAATAATCAACAAACGAGTTGAAACCGATGGCAAGCGGTCACTGTTGCCCATTCACATCCATGACTCCAAAAGCGTCACAGATGCGGTATCGACAAAAATGGAGGTTGACTAATTTCTGGAATACGATACTGAATCCGAAACAGCTTGAAGAAATTTAAACTTTCTTCTAGAAGCAACATATAAAAGATATAAAATTCTACTGTCACACACAAGTATCGTCTAGATTAATCTGGTTGGGACAGAAACTGGCGACCTCCAACTCGAGGGACCGAATACTATAACTTCGTCCTTTGTTTAGCAGGAGTACACCAAGACCAAGGAAGTGTGGTTTAGACTTGAATATAATTTGAGTCCCTTACTTTTTGTCCCCTTTAATTTTTAGTTTAGAACTTAGTAATTACATGAAACGATATGTTTATAAAAATATAACATTTCAAAATTTTAAAATTAAGTGTTAATTCGTTATTAACGCTAAAACTATATATACCGTTAAAATCTAAACTATCGACAATCCATAGGTATTCAAGCAAATCCATTCCCGTAAATAAGTATAAGTAGAACTTTGTCGATGGATCTTTCTTCGCCTCGATTATCCCGCTTTTTCTGCGTGATTGTCGATTAAACTCATTCGTCAAGTTACCACGGAAGAACCTAAGAACTTTCATAGTTGGGGTAGTTGTTTTGCCTAACCCTGACTTTCCGGTACAACGAAACTTTACTTGAAAAACATCGTGTTTACTTTTAACTTTGTTCCATGTTCAGCTAAAGTAAGTTTATGTGTGTAATGTACATAGTTTTTACGAAGATGTTTTGTACTCTTTGCAATAACACTAAAGACGACAAAGGCTTGACAGGGAATGATGTGTACAGAGTGACGTCAACGGGTGTGTCCTATTGACCCTCGCTGAGGGTCTGCGACATCGACGCCGATAAAACATCTTACTATATTGCGTACCAATCATATTGAAATATCGGTCATGCATAGTATTATGATACATTGAATACAATCGCAATAAGTTGGTTAAATACCATTACATGCCTTAATATTTTTATCTAATTGTTTCTGAGCTCATTCATATTTTTATTCGAATATCTTATTTAGTCTTAAATATTTTAATAGCTTTTAATCTTTTTTCAGTCGTATCTTTACCTCACAGGTGTATAGTATTTTGTATATTTGTTGTTCAATGAGACTTTTGTATGTGATTCATACCGAATTTTAATATGTATATGATTCATCAAGAATACGTTACTCGATAATGCAGCCGGTGGAACTCAAATATTACTTTAGTCAAGTGCTCGGCTAAGAGAAAGATACGTAACAAATTTATCTTAAGAAGTGACTTGGTCTTCAAACGCACTCAGTTCGTGTTACACGATTACTCTTTGATGAACCTTTAGTATGCCGAATGTACCATTCTGAAGCGAATTTATGACTGAGCATTAGCCTTTCTATATTTGTAGTCGTACTAATATTAGAACTATGTTAATAATCAATTTCATAACAAGCTTATAATAATAACTTCATCGGGATGACAATCTGTTTCGTTAAATATATGTAAGTTTCAAATATTTTGATGGGTGACGATTATCATGACGAATTAACATAAAATCCTAAAGGAATAAAATATTTTTTGTTATATACGTACAATTTTGTTATTTCTCAATCGATAATTACAACAATAAAAATAATTATCAATTTAATCTAAATTTGTTTAGTGCTTTTTGAGAAAATAAACCTAGAAAAAGACAAGCGTATTATATTGGTATT
>DWPT01003663.1:0-14143 GCA_018251895.1 Agathymus mariae mariae | reverse complement strand
ACCAGGTGCACCATTTAAATCATTTAAATATGATCAATAACTGTAAATTATACGTAACGGATAGATGATGTAAATATTACTTTATTTATCGTAAAAATATTTTGTAACTTTTATACGATAACTTGACGAAACAGTCAAATGCAGACTACGTTTACGTAAAAAAACGTCACGTCAATTTTGACAACTGTTAGGTGTTTTAAATTTATAGAACCGTCTTGGCACTGATTCTATTGGCAGCTCACGGCAGACCGAACAGTCAACTCTCGATGTTTGCTAGCCGTTGCTTAAAATTAAAATTTTTCTTCAGAATCATATTAATATTTAGGTATCTCGTAAATACTATTTGTATTTGTAAATACCTAAATAATTAAATGATTTCGAAATTGAATATATTATCAGAGATAAGATAATTTAACTTTTAAACAACAGCTACCAAGCATTGATCATCGATCATTGACTACATCTGCATATATCTTGTAAATCAACACAAATTGTATAGTGAATCGATGGAGACACTATTACTTCCAGGCGTCCCTGTCGTGTATATATTTACCTAAATATACCATAATATCCCTTACCTACGAGCGGTGCCTTAACACATCGCTTTAATGATCCTATATCTCGTATCATTTTACTTAACAAATTTTAAACATAACGCGGATTCAAACAAGTATACATTATTTAAATTCCAGATTTTAATTTGAGAGTTTGTTAGTTTAAATGAAAAATAAATGCCGCATTTTTCAGACCAATTACCCTCTTATAAATCAGTGGTATCTGTCCGTCAACTGGCCCGCTTCAGAGAATGTGGGAGGTTGTTAAACCGTCCATACGTCAACAAGAGACAAGGTGTCGTGTGTGGTCGCGACGTTTCCGAGAAACTGTGAGTGTTTCCGAAAAGACCAGAGGTGGTATACCGCTGAAATCTTAAACGATATTCTGGTGGTATGGTTCGAACTATGTGAAATGACGTAGAAACCAAAAAAAATGTAACACCCCTGCACATAGTATTTAAAAAAAATGCATTTTATAACAAATAAACAACCTCTTTTTTTGAGGCGCAGAATTTTATTAGTTGTGATGTAAACTAAAGTAAAGTTCTTTGTGTTTATTTATTAATTACATTACCTACATTACATTTGTCCGTATCGTGTACAAGGTATTCTTCACTATACAGGTTTTATTTCAAATTTCATCCATAGGAAATAAATGACGGTGATGTTCTGAAATTGTTTTTATACAAACAACAGCATCAGCATCACAACGGAAACGTGACAAATTAATCATCAATCATAGATAGGGCAAAATAAAATAAAATTTCACTTTGACAATGTCGTGATAACATTCACCGGTTTAGGTTGAGAAAGGTGATTGGACCGTTTCATTCTTCGGCAACATACGTAGGAATCATAAAAGTGACAAAACTCCTGCGATGGCTCTATCTTGAAAAATCGATGCGATATGACGCCCCGTAAGAATTTCGAGTTACAAGTCGGGAGTGTATCGTTTGAAATTGAAGTGTGAGTTGTTTGGAAAAAAATGTTTATTTTTGATGTGATCGCAGACGACACCGAACTATTGAGATGCTATAAAAAATATACAGCAATACGACACCCACACGAAACTTTGTTTATGGGACAATATCGTTCGGCGAGCAATGTTGGGTTATTTCCAAAAAGAGTTAATCGGGATAACAAAAAGAAAATTGCAAGCTGATGCTGATCCTACCATACGAGCGTCGTCTCTCTTTGGTAAGTCCATTGATTCCTATTTATTCGCTTCATGTTTGCCATTAGCGTAATCCACGCGATTATGATCGCGACGATCGCCAAGACACGATAGCTCCAATCGAGACCTATACAATAAAAGTGATAGCTTCAATAATAATCCGAAAAATGGGCCCCCTCTGATACAGATCGGATTAACGGTCAGCCGAGCACAAAGCCGGGCCAATCAGCGAGACGATTCTTTCGAGCGCTTCACGTATTTACGTCACATTTCTTCGATTTTCGCGGCACGTTCGAGACGTAATAAGCGGACGGCCGTCCCCGGTCCGTCACCGCCGGGGGGTCGGTGGGTCGGGTCGGCGGCTCGGGGGGACGGGAGTCGTTGGAGTTAATGAAGTTTTCTCGGCCGCGATTCCCACAGGTCGTCACATGGACGGAGTTTGCGGCGCACATATTGTGCACGTCGCGCGCTATCATCAGATATTGCGCTGGTGAAATGTTTTAATAAGCGCATCCCGGCTCGGGTCCACGCCTAACGTTATACCCTCTTATTAATGTCTATTGTTTGGAGTTTGTGCGTTATTGCGACGATATTGACGGTTTTATTTCCGTCTAGATATTGCTACTGAGGGACGGGTCATCTCGAAAATTTTGTCAATTTACTTTCGTATTTGGCAACGGGTTGTTCCTGTTATGTCGAGTTTCTGTTCTCGTATTAGACACGATATAGCTATTAAATTTCTTACTATAGGTTAAATAGGTACGTATGATAATCTTTTTTGTACCAATATTAGTTAATATTTTTACTGTACACCCCCCACCGTATGAACAATATTTTAGTGATAGCTCAGTCTTCTTTCGTTTGCCTATTATGTTATCATTTTAAATAACTTGTACAATCTTACTGTTATTACCAATTGAAGGAACTTTATTGCTATGTTGCCGCAATGACAAAGTTAGTTTATTCGCAATCTCCATGTTTGATTTAACAATAACAAGTGCACAGATGTGTTCACTTAAACTTGTTTCTATAAAAACATACCTCACATTGCGCTGAAGTCAAACTAGTAACTTCTCATTCAGAACGTCGGTAGAGCCACAGTTATGTTACGGTGAGGACGAATTTATCGACACCATTCATTCTATATTCAAAATATTGTATCTCGTCTTATAACAAGTAAATAAGAGGTAACTAGTTGTATATTGTAAGTGCATACAATTCAAAGTTTCACTCCTTTCGAACTCCTCTGAATTAATAAAGTTACCTCGTCCTTGGGGTAACTTCACTGCTATTTCCATTACTATACTTTACCTTTATACATATTTTATATAGCATTTTGTAAATATGCTTATTTTCCAACTTCAATAGATGCAGCTGAAGTCTATTCATAGTGGTGATAGAGTTTTTATTGAAAGTTTTTAACTTTTGGTAATTCCATCTGATTTAGATCTGCGACGGGATCGTGTTTGAATAATGCTCGAGGTTTATATCTGTGGCGCTCACAGAGCATCTTAGGGTCGATTTACAAACGACTTTATATTCTATAAAATTTAAAATAAAATATAACTTTGTTTAATTATACGTGATATTTAATTTTATCTCATAAACTATCGTTCGATTAAAAATACACAGAATAATAAATTTCATGTTATTTTAATTACAAGATGTAGTCTTGTTTTTGGTCCAATAATAATAATAATATAATTTATAAGTTAGACGAAAGAAAGATAAAAATAATAAAATGACAAACGCCACCATCCCGCTCCGCTTACTGTGATTAGGTATTATTATATTCTCGTTCTGTGCATTCTGTATTAAGAAACGATTAAGGTGTTAATACACCCGCTTATTGCCACATTAGGGGGACGTTTGACCTCTTTAGAATGTTAACAACACCGATGCCGGTACGAGTGAACTCGGGGAGTGCATTAATGACATTTTTCACATGTTTCTTGCTCGGATCACAGGTCAAGTCAGCTTTAGCCTCCCTCCCTTCGAGGTGGTCGGGGAGGCCGTGGGGCGTCTGGGGTGGCGGGGGTGTTTTCCAGAAGGTGCGGACGTCTCGCGTCAATCAGTTCGGCCCGACGTGACCGGAATGCCTGAAGGCCTTCGCAGACCGTTAAGACGGTTTTTTTTATGATAGTTCGCGTTAGCGCCCGATTATTCGCAGTTCGGATAATCTCCGACGATGTGTACGCGGCTTTATGTTCGGATGTAACGCGTTTGTTAGTCCGGTGCGGAACATCGACGGCTTGTTAGTTTTTTTCGTCTTACTTCTGATAGATTATTGCTCTCCACTGATGATTCTATGAAAGCAGTTGTTAACGGGTAGTATTGAAAATAAATTAAATTTCATTCGTTTCAATGTAATACGCCAGATTTATTTATTTATTCAAATGAAAGCTTAGCTTTCAACACATTATAAAAATGTAGTTTCTGAAATAGAAAGTTGATTAATGGCGTAACTTTAAATCCAATTTGTAAATACGTTTTATACGAATATATTATGACTATAACTTAAGTTAAATAACTTATTGCTTACCATTACGTTCATTATAATACCTGTCTGTGATTTTCAAGTAAATATTTATATAATTGATAAACTTTCTAGGAATTTTAAAAATATATCTTTTTAAACTGATTTTATGTGCGAATTTTTTTCTACTTCACAAACATTTACTTAGCCGGATGCTATCTTGTGTGGGCCTCACGCGGACTCGTGCGAATCGAATTTCGAATTTCAAAAAGAGAACACTTTTGTAAGCAGATCTTCGGTCAGCGGAGCCGATGAGACGAGTGCATGGGCTGATTGAATGAACAAATGATCGAGTGAGTGAGTGCTTGTCGCCGGTCGTCCGGGGGCGGGTAACTTTTGTAATTTGTCTTGTCCTGTGACAGTGGATAACTCTGATGACTAATAAAACACATCACGTTTTTATATTAACGCTATTGGTTAGGCTTTTCATTTCTTGCCCGAATATGTTTCAGTTACTTTGACTGCAGACGTAGATCGTCTGAGTTTAAATGGAACTATCATTATTCAGAACATCATAGTCACATTAAGCAATTCTGTACATATATTGGTTATTCTGTAAAATACCTATCTGTACAGTGGCAATACTAGACCAAAGGTTCTTAGAATAGCACCGCTGATCCTTGATGCAACACTTTCCAAATTATTAAATAAAATAACTAAAGAAATAGCTAAAAAGGCCAGAGAAGCCCCGTCCTAAAAGTAAAACGTGACATGTCAAACTCTACTTTCAATGGAAAACACTTTGAGGACTAAGTAAGGAGTTGCATCAGTCCATGAATCCGAGTCAACTTCTCCAGCTTGTGATGTCCCCATGCTGTACAACGGCTATGGTGTTAAGTCCTTTGTACGTTATGTGTCAATTTATTCTCGACAGTGGACGTGCACGGTGATGGAATGTTATACTCGTTACCAACCTTCACCGTATTATCAACCATGCAATGGTTCTATGTATATCATGACCTAGTATTGAGCGGGTCTCGGTTTTCACAATTTTTTTAGGTTCCGCGTCGATGCCGCCTTTGATATTATTGATGTCCTTGCCTGTATTATACTTACGTGACCGTTTAGGTGGCTCCTCTGCACATATGTATATATATACATAAAACGACAATAGACAAGATTGAAAAATCATTGAAAAAATCTTGCCAAATTTTTACAAAGATACTTAGGTGTAATAGAAGGTTTAAAAATAAATTAACACTTCTAATGTAGTGTATTTCGTAAGTGAAAAAGATCCTTACTGAAAGAGTCATCTCTCGCAAAATAGATCACTGACTGGAATGGAAACAACGTGAGTGAATGAATGAACCTCGAGAGCCACCAGTTGATCGGCGTGACGGCGTGACGCGCGCCTGTCTGTCAAACTTACTGCTGGGTAGCACGGAAATGGACTCTTCTCTCACTTCACCTGGGATAATTGTCACCTGTGTATAGTTGGGAGTCACAAGAAGACGTTGTCTTTATGGCGACCGATTAGAGTCACAACAAATTTAATTGCGAAATTGATTGTAAAATGTTTAACCGATTTCTTTTTTCATTCATTAACTATCATGTCAATATAAAAAAAAACAAGAAAAAATTAAAAAAAAAAAAAAATTGTTATATAAAATATATATTTTCCGTGTATTTTATTTATATCAGTATTTTTAAATAATTCACGCTCTTTTTTTCATGATATGTTAAAAATAACAAGTTATTTTTTGACTCAATTTCTAAGTTAACCAATAGTACCTTCTTACGGCGGCGAAGTTTTATTTAAAGTTTCATCGACAATTAAACGCCATTAATTGCAATGTTTGAATTCATAAATAAAAAGTTAGCTACGAAAAACAATCGAACAATAAACAATAAAGAACAATGTTATATCATGATATCTATTTGTACGATTAATTTTTAAATAAAATTTTATAACACTTACATCGGTCGTAACTTCTTTAATCTGTTAAAGTGTTTCTTATAAATTAGTATTTATAGCAAAAACTTTTATTACAATAAAATATAGGAGTATGAATATGTATTTGTGTAGATACTCCTTCCAATCATCAGAGCTAACTCATAAAAAAGAAGACTATCCACGCTTCGAATATTAGCATGTTAAGTGTTGTTAACCGATAGCCGCATCTTTAAAGTCGTTTATCTTTAAACAATTTACAGCCTCTAAGTGTATGTGTCCATAGTCTATACTAATAATATTCATCGGTGCAAATGCAGGGATTCGCCTATTTTAAAAACTGGAGTAATTGGGCTTATCTATATGAATATATCGGTTTTTGATGTAAATTGGTATATCTTAGTAATTAATTATGATAATGACTGCAAATTAACTTAACATATAAGAGCATATATATGTAATGTTATATTAAACATAACATCACAACATCGTCAATCTATGAGTCAAACTAAGTTTTAAATAATATATATTATTGACAGTTATAATTTGGCAAAATATTATCTATATTCGAGATATCGTTGCTTACATTTGAATTAATTATTATACAAGACTATTATATTTTATATCTACTACATATTTATGTCACCAAAGATCTTCATTCAAATTACAGGAAGCCCGACTATTATTTTTTAGCAATCATATTATTTTGGTTTATGTATACAGAAAGTTTGTAGGAGATGGTCTCCAATGATCATAACTTTAACCGACACAATTATCTAAATATCGGTAAGATATAAAATCTGAGATATGTATGCCAGTCATATAACATTGTAAACTTGTCATCGGAACGTGTGGGGTCTTGGAGGATGTAGTGTCAATTTGTGTCGTAATAACATTCGTGTAACGCCATGCACGAAATAAAATTTGTCAGTGACGACCACCGATTTATTCGACGCGGTCGCAATGAGCCAACTCCCACGGTTCGACGTTGGTGTCACAAATCGAAGCGGTCGCAATTTCACTGAGAGATTTTTGCGTTTTATTTACAGTCGCGCAACACGGGTCGGTCGGTCGGTTATCGAATGCATTAAAATACGCGGCAATAGTGGCATGTAAATCAAAAAGCTATAAAACGCCACAATTCGGCCGGAGCCGACTCCATGCTAGCGCAGCACTGATTTATTCGCTCGCCGGTGTCGGCGCGAACGTACCTCGTGACGTCACGCCTTTTTTTCTCCGGCTTTTTGGCTTTTTATTGATGGCGCTCGGTTAAAAAGTGGCCGGGGCGGGCCGGCTAAGCGAGCGGCGTCAGAATTTGTGAATGATTTTTCATCCGACCGACTCATCCCGCGTTTCGCAGCCATTTGTCAGGCCGGTGAAAAAGATGCATGTACGCGCGGCTGTTGTGCGATTTTTTTAAACACACTCCTTTTTCGCTTTTTAGGCTTTTACGCGGCTCCATTGACATGTGAAAGTGTGTTAGCGTCGGTCCAGTTTATAAATCTACTGCGTAGAGTTCGTTTTTCGGTTTCTGCGCCGTTTTAATTTACCGTTTTTTATTGTCATAGTTTAAGCCGCTTTAGGATTCATTATTCTATCGTGTGCGAGCTTGAAATGGAGCCTTTTTTGCGCAATTTTTCCATCCTCATAGCTTCAAGCTTATCTTGTTAGCTTCGTTTGACTGTATGTTTCTTGTGCGAAGTTTTTCCGCTCGGTTTTGATTGACGAACCAATTAAATTGTAATTGTATTCATTTTCTGATGTAACACTTGCTACGTGTATGTATGGGTAATTTAACTTTAATTATGGGGTGTAGTAAGTTATCTTTATCTACAACATGGTCACGTTACATGTTACACGTTACATCAAGGCGGGATCAACAATTGACACGAAATGTAACTAATGTAATTGCTTTAAGAATTTATTTTGATTCTTAAACTTTTGATATGGGTCGTAGTTCGGTTAATGACTCGGAGCTTTGCCGACACCAACCAACGAAGACCGCGACTTATAATGTGAGCAGATCTATTGAGTTAGGATAGAACTGCCATCAGACCGTAGCATCTACAATACTGTCGATACAACCATAAAAGTACCAGTCGACCTTCCTGAGTATAGAAAAATGTGGTGACGGCTCAGTCAACATCTCGTTTTGATTTTAAGCCGCGGTTATGCAACAGATTGAATTATTCATAAATATTAATATGGTTGAAATTATGTCGTTGCTTACGCGGTTTTAATATAATTTTCCATTAATAACAATATGTTGAAAAACGAAACATTCCAAACTCGTTTGCGGCCGGCTGCGTGGATGTGATTGACTCATACGACGCAGGTCTGTCGCAATATTCTGATGAATCACTCAGCGACCGACGGGTACAATAAAACTTTATTTTATTAATATGGTATACGGGGTCTCATTTGTTAATGGGTTCGAGCCAATCTCGCCCGCACGTGGTGCATCTGGCTGACCAACCGATGACGCAGCGGTGAAAGGATCCCGCTGATAACGGGTGGGGCTTTGAAAGTACTACCTGGTTTAATTCTAACGTTCCTCGTGCATAACGATGAGATTGTTAGCTGGCCATCTAATCACCGCCATTTTTGTAAAATAATCGTGGAATATATTTATCATGTTTTAGTTATAAATGTGTGTCAGATAACGAGGTAGCTCACCACGTACTTGTGCACCGGCCTGGGTGCACATCTTTAACGCCCTTATTTTACCGTCAGCTGACCATTCTTCTAGTATGTCAGTTGAATTATAGCGATAGACGGTTGAACCTTTGTACGGTTCGTCTCGGGTGGGATTATCACCAGTTTATGAATGATATGTGTACGGTAGGTCGCTCACCCGGCACCGGCTACCGTTTGAAGGTTTCCCCCTTGAAAACAAAAAAGGTACGACTTAATACCTAAAGGAATATTTGAACAAATTTCATTCAGTAATATGCAAATGATATCAAAATTGTTATTTAATCCCAAAGGTAATAGTTTAATAACTCAACAATGTTCGTCGAAGTTTAACTCGTAATACATACTTAGGTACTACTCTTTAGGAATTTAAAAAATATATTTTATTTTTGCTTTGAAAATCGATAAAACTTGTTTGGGATCAACGACAGTCTCAAAAGAGAAATATAGTCGAGGTGAGATTGAAATGATTGACGATGTCGGCTCTATGTTTCCATGAGTGGATCATTATAATAATAATGTTTAATATAATATATTATGGAACGCTGCAGTGAAAGCTAGCCAGTCGTCGGAGTGCATATCGTAAAATCAATTTAACAGGAGACCGCAGCAGCTGCGTTTTTCGAACACGCGTCCGCAGTCACATTTGCCGCGATTGAAGTGTTGCCGCAAAAATGTCGGCCAGCAACCGGCGCCCGCGCCAAACCGCCGCTCGATTTACACATCAGGGGCCGCGTGCCGGCGGATTTACGGCTTCATTATCATTGGCCGTCCGCTCGCGCAGCACCCGCTGCGGTCGATGGTACCGACCGACACCTAGCTTAGATCTGGTTGGTATACACCCGCAACCGGACTTCAGATAATCAACCTCCAAATAGTCACTTACGTACGTTAATAAACCATTGATTCTGAATGGTTCTCGCGCGGGAACGGAGTCTGTACTCTATTCGGAAATACAACCTTTTTCCTGTAGAGAATTATAGATTTAACATTTTATTGTAGGTATTCCTATCATTATTAAAGAAATCGTGATTTCCTTGAAAATGTTTTGACATTATTTATTTTCCGATTATAAAAAATATGTATTTATTTCGTTCACAACGAACAGTTTTCTTTGATATGGCACATATGATGCATTGGACTACGATTGTACCCTGAAATATTAACAGTTTAAATAAATATTAGCTTATTTTTAAAGATACCCCAATGGGTCACCAAACTACGTTATCCAAATTTCAACGTGCGACATACCAAGAGTCAAAATCGTGGGTGATCTAACTGGAATCTGTCATTCCATCAAATATGAGGAGCAGTAAAAATTAAATTGGAATCGATTTTTCAATTATTTTAATTGAATTTAATAATACGTACATGTCCACTATAAAACATTCCGCACATAATCACATCGCAGGTATTACTCGCGCGGGGTTTTGTGTGCGTGAATGTTTAACGTGGTTATGAAGTAAAATAAACATATCGACAGCGCTTCTCAAAGTGTATAATTACAAACAACAGACCACCCCCGTCCCCGACCTCGTCCCCGTCCGACGTTACATTACGTTGTCGGCACTCAAAAGTTTATAGCAACATTTTGTTCACAACACAATGAACATTGTACAATACACACCGCGGAAGGGTGTAGCAATTTGTTACTCGATGCACCAAATCACTTTGTAATAGATGTTATTTACTATTTATACATTAAAATATAGTTAGGCAATACAAGCAAACATCTAACAAGAAGTACAAATGTTTTTTGAATTATAATGACTGAAAAATATATTTGTGTCTCATTGATATCAATCGCCATCACGTTTGGGCAGGTACAGCATATTTTTTTACGATGTTGGTATGAGTTAGTTGATATGTATTATGGATGTGTGATATTATAAAAGTTGATAAAGTTAGCGACATTGACAGAGCATTAACAGAATAATAAGCTCATCCACAAGTTTCAAAACCAATGTAATGACACACGCACGCCACACCGCACACACATACACTCAAACATGACATTACAAGTCATCGTGCAAAACCCTGTGGCTCTCAACCTCATAACACTTTACAGCTCCCGGCGCTCCCCGGCCGGGTAACACGGTTAATAATAGGCTCCTTGCGCCTTATCTGCAGTATTAAACCATAAAACATTATAATTTACAACGCCACGTCGCGCGCTATGACGCTGCGCAGTCGGCGAGAAGAGCTTCTCAAAGTATTTGACGATGCACGATTTTATTTAGTTGCATTGGTGCGTTTATTTTATTTATTTATTATTAATGTTCTAACAAAGTTTACTTGTACCTTTTTACTTATTGTTGTTTGTTTCGCTAATCATCATCAATTTTATTGTTTCTATTTGGATTAGAAAATGAAAGCGTTGTGCCAGACGCTTAATGGCTATAGCTTCTGGGTGGTCGGTTACAAGCAATAAAAATCTCGTCGTTTCTATAAATAATAAAATACCTCTAACACATTAGTATTTCTCGTATCAAGATATCTACGAGCCTGATTAAGTTGGACTGGGACGATGTTGCAACGTAGGTATCAAATATCTTATTTATTTAATTTTTATATTTATATATATTTTTTTATTAGGTTATTTTTATTATTGAATAAATATTTGAAAACCGTTGGCTGGAGATACTCGTACATAAAAATAATGAGATTGTAGCAAATATTGTGTGAGCCCCGCGCGCCGGGTATTTAGCTATTTGACTCCCTTCAGCTCCTCCCTATTTTATTTATATGTTTTTAATAATGTTTATTAAAGGCTGACATAAGTTGTTGATCTATCTTATACATAATATAAAAATTTTTCATAGAGACAACTCCGGTCCATTATATAATTATTCTATAACCAGTTTATATATACAGAATGTTTTAAATTTTGGTATGATAAATGTATGTAATTGTTACATAATTATCGGTTATAGCTCTGATTACAATTTATCAATAAAAAATATTTAGATTCAAATACTGTATTAATTAATTTGATAGACCACACTGCGTTGTTCGGCGCGCTAATGCCATGTGCCATTTTGATGTCACTTGAATGTCTTGGAGAAACCATGAGTATGGGACACTTGGTATCAGTCTGTTGCAATCTTTCTAATGTGATGCTGTAGCTCGGTTGAGAGGTATCAGGTCCAAAATCATTTAATCGTTTAGGTATTTTGTAAATCTGCTTATGCACATATTTTTTGCACTTATTTTTTTGCCTCTGTTATCGTCTTGACAAGATGCTTTAACATTGGAGAGAAACAGCCAAAGAAACTCCTCAGCAGATGTTTTCAATAAACTTATAACATTTATATAAATTTTAACCGCGCGGTATCGTTAGCAGCGCTATCATTTTCAAACATCTCAAATTCGACTCCCCGGCCGGATAAATAAAACTGTGCATCATGCACGACTACCCAACTGGGGTAAACTTATCGCCACAGCCTCGAGAGTTGCTCAGCAGGTTGCACCGAAAGCGAGGAAGGAAGGGAGAGTTCAAGTATGCAAGAAGTCCCTTACACCCCGAACTTTAACCTTTATAACATAATATACTATAGTGATATTTGAAAATGGTTAAATCTGTCCAAAATGACCGTCTATGACGAATTTAATCAGAATATACTTTTCACGCGCTATCACATACATTTCAATCCATTAGGCTCTGCAATCCCAAGATTAAGATAACACGTAGGTAAATAGAGTTCATAAAATGCTAACAAGCGAACACTCTCCTTAGCTTTGGAACAATCGCTAATATTTACCATAGAGATCCTTGATAGCGACGCACGTGGGATACGCCGGCCGGCCGTAGTGTGTACTACGGGTAAATCTTGTATCAATATTGCATGATTGTTGCAGTTTTAAGTGATGAGAGACAGCGTTGGAATGTTATTAAGTATATTCAATAATACCTAACACCTTATACGTACAAACATACACAAATATGTTATGTAATTACCGCACCAGATTCACTGATTGTTATTGTTCTCGTGTAAGTGACGAATGTTGTTTATGAGAAATAAAGTTCTTAAATGTTAAAAATATTAAATGTTCTACTGAAATATAATATTTTAAGGAATACTTTTGAGGGCTGAAATAATAAGCCTCTTTTGTAATTTTTATTTGCTCCATAGACATGTAACATAAGTTTTTTTTTTATTTGCCTATTTATAGGGCCTTATTAACAGAATAAAATTGAAATATCAGTATATATACACATATATAATATTTTGAAGTGCGTACTTGGCATGCGTAATGGTACATGTTTTTTTTTAGTTTCTCTATATTCCTCGGTTCATGACGCGATTATTTATACTCCTAAATTCTCGGAACATTGTTCTAATTTTTTATATTTTTTTTATTTCTTGCAATATTTATTTTGATTACACTGCATGGCTGTTATTTTTGAATACTTCATCAAATCGCTTATGACTTGTGCCATATTTACATTACCTTTATCGCTCACCAGGTTTGCGGAGATTATAGCAAATCTAGTGATTTTAGGTTAGTACTGCCGCCGCGAGGATCTGCTGGGTGTTACAGCTAATTCATTGATAACATTGGTTTTGTTCTTGTTTGCTCGCTTATCTAACACTGTACGTAAGAACATTTGTTTATAATCCATACGAGTTTCAGTATTATTAAGTGTTACTATGTTACGCGCGAAAGGAGAGGTCCTGTTGAAGATTCCGTGGAATATGACAATGATAATATATATTATGTTAAAAATTATCCACCTAGCCTGCCGAGGCAATGTTATGAAACTCAAATGTCAAGTCCCACGTGTCAGGACAAGGAAGATCCGTTTATCGAAGCCGCCGTGTATAAGGACATCACTTTTGATATTCCGCCAGTGTTGACTTTGTAAACTTATAATACAATAATATTTCATAACATTAATGTCATTTTAAAATCAATGGAATAATCTGGTTCTTCCTAATATTCCGTTGTTACGCCCTGCCGTCGGTCATTGGTGCTCACGCAATATTCAAAGCGCACACATTTACTACTACATAATGTATTGAAATTACGAGTGCAATACGTCCATAATGAATCATGTACCTAATCAATTATATACTGTGCTAATTATGACGAAGGAAAAACACAGTCGGTCGTTTTTACATCCAGCGCTCAACCGATACGTGTCGTACTCGAGTTCCGTCTACGTTAACGTCTCGTACTTTCGGTCAAATTGGATTAATCCAGAACCTTGTTGACGCGGGAGTGCACAAGCCGTTGCTTTGGAAACTTCCAAATCATTCGAATGTGTCCTAAGTCAACAACACTAACGCTTC